>JAQGBX010001086.1:0-27700 GCA_034698745.1 Megaphyllum sjaelandicum | reverse complement strand
GCTGATACAGTGACTTGGAAGAGATAATACCGGGAAAGGAAGTATAGCCCGGGCAAAGCCGGGCCTTTCCGCTAGTAGAGTATATAAAATACAAAACACGTCCATCTTGTTTTTGTGGCTGGGTTTGTAAGTGTGTTTGTCGGTGGGGGAAGGGGGGGGGGAGCCATTTTAAAAGGATGTTGTCATGTAGCGCGTAGGGAAGACGTGCATTTCGAAGACGCCCATTTCGAATTGCCCCTGATTACAGAAAACCGCGTTCTATGGGAAATTGACCCTCTGAGTAATCCCCAGGGCCATAAATCTTTCTAACCATTTTCCCCCGGGAAACGCCGGGTTTTTCCGCTAGTCTATATAAATGAAAATGTAAACGTTCGTTTGTGACTGACCTCATAACTCCGAAAGTTCTTTACCTATTGCTTTAAAATTTTCACACAATGTTACATTCGCATACGGCCGGGTTCTTATATAACATTAATTTAGATGTCACGCCTGTGACAGCTACAAACATGATTTTTTTGTAACAAGGTCAAAAAAAATTGTGAGATGGCGCTAATTAGTTGCATGAATTTTTTTTAAAAAAAAGCAAAAACTCAAAAACTGAAGAAATTACGACATGCGAGTGTAAGGCGAAGTTCATGAACTCTGGACGAAGTGGGCCAGGATAGCTAGTGAGAATTTGGAAGTCCATCAACAATATTTATACTAAATAAAGAGGAAGATTTTATTTCCGTACATCTTGATCCAATATAGACAATGCATGGTAACAGACTTTGAGAAATGCTGACAAATTTTACTGTAAGACAATTTCTTCAAACTATTTTTCTACTTCGTGAGTTCTAAAACAGAGATCTTATTCTCGAAATCTAAACTCCCCCAATTTATCTGATCCTTTATTTATATTTTCTTACGATGAAAAGTCAGATGTAGAAATGACATTATACAAAGTTTCTCCAATTTAGTCACACGTACGTGTTTTGTAAGCCGTAAAAAGTGGCGTGCCTCGATGAGGTACAGAATACAACGACGTTGCTTTCAATGGATATCAATCATTTGTGACAGAAATAGCAAAATTATAAAGTTTAATACACGTGATATTAATTTAGGTAATTGGATACATCAGTAACTATGTTACAGACACTCGAGATATGCAAGTAGACGTTAGGACGTTGCAATCAGCAAGTTTATTTAATTATGTTTGCAGGCTACCATTAATTAAATGCAATAAAGTGAATTCCATTAAAGCTTACGATTTTCATCCATCAGAACTGTTATACACGTAAACGTGTATTTCTTTAGCTCACAGGAAATAATTGTAACAGAAGCTTAAGTTTAAGTAAGCTCATTTTTTATAATTTATTATAAAACAATAAATACCACGAACGTTCATTAGAATCTAATTATTAAAAGAAGTAATTACCTTTTTAATAAGGCAAATCTGATGCGGATTCTTTCCATATGTTAGATCACCTTTGTCGGCATGGATTAATTCACAACACTCGAGATGGGATCTTAAAATGCAATTTGCATATGCAGATACAAAAGAAAAGCATAAAAATTGCTAATTAGTAAGTTAATTAAAAACACCCCAAAATTTACTTTCGCAAAGTTGCAGTGGGAGAGTGATGACGTCCAAAATAATTAAAACTGCCCGACTATGAAAACATTTATTTATAACCCGCTCGTACTTGTTTATTGCTCACGAGAAATTATCCTTAAGGCCTCGTATAAAACGTCTCGCAATTGTAGACGCTTTGGCATTGGAATATTTTGTAAACTTTTTCGCGAGATTCGTTTTTAATTAACATGTAAAAAAGGAGTTACATGTATGTTTCGAAAACATCAAAATTCACATTACGAGCGTAAATGACCATTTTGTGATTACGGTATCATTCAGCTTTCTGATGGTTTTGATCCTCTTTTAAGAATTTAAATCTGAAACACCATTCAGTATGTTTTTGCTTCGACTAGCTCTCTGTTTCCCTAACTTTCTCGGGATTCCTCCTCCTTTAAGAGCAAATATGTCATCAACCCAAAAAATCCTTTAAAAATACACTGAAAATTAAATTCGAGTTAAAATCACATGTACTATAAATTGAAACAATTATTTCCAAATTAAAAATATAATCGCACAAAAATATCAACGTTTATGAATTTTAAGACAAACATACGACCCTAGAACACAAGTTAATTTTGTGTGCAACGTTTCGACGCCATGCGTCTTTATTCAAGCCTGGATACAAAAGAGAAAATGTTAGTTAAAAATTATACATAATTGACTTACATAATGGAATACATGGTTGAATTACAGTTAATGCAGTTAAAGTAAGTTAATCACCAAGGACCACGTTATTCAAATAAGATACAATATTTTTGGTACAAAAATTTTTCAGTTAATTTAACATAGACAGTTGAAAAATGCTGTTAGAGGAAGACTGAGTTTGAGAAATCTCCAGTCAGGAGCTAGAGGAGACACATCAAATACTGTGGTCACCATCTCTAGCAATGCAACAACCAGTGATGAAAATCCCACCAACGGTAGGCGAAATCCTATAAGGGCGGCCAGAAGGGGTCGGTAACTGTTAATTTCGGTTTTGGTCTTATGGTATTTTCTGGCTTTTTTTCGAAATTTTCGAAATTCAAGGTTTCTTGTTTTTTAAGGTAGAAATTTCGTATTTTGTTGATTTTGGTTTTTGTAAAAGAAAAATTATATTTTTCTTCTTTTCTTTAAGAAAAATTATTTTTCTTCTTATTTAGGAATTTATTTCGGATTTTACATTCTATTATGTTTTTCATGTTCTTGTGGTTGTTGGTTAGCTTGTGTGTATCTCTGGTTGCATGTGCAATCTGCAAACGTTTTTTCGGTTTGCACCTGTGTCCATATTACGATGTTGGTTAGAATTTCTCCACCAACTGGTGGAAGCCATTGTTGCTACTTTTGAAAAGGAAAACATGCACATGGAGTCCATTATCTTCTTGAATGTTTGGCTGTCTGTGGCAAAGTTGGAAATGTAAAAATAAGTGCATGTTTCACTTGCAATTGCTAGGGTAAGCATTTTTCAATTGTCTATGTTAAATTAACTGAAAAAATTTTGTACCAAAAATATTGTATCTTATTTGAATAACGTGGTGATTAACTCACTTTAACTGCATTAACTGTAATTCAACTATATGTTCCATTATGTAATTCAATTATGTATAATTTTTAACTAACATTTTTTCTTTTGTATTCAGGCTTGAATAAAGACGCATGGCGTCGAAACGTTGCACACAAAATTAACTTGTGTTCTTTGGTCGTGTGTTTGTCTTAAAATTCGTTATTGTTTCCGACCACTTAAAGATGTTTCCTTTATCAACGTTTATGAGTGAGGGTACGCATTCATTGGCACTTAGAAGTAAAAAAGTTAATTTTTTTGACCACTAGCGCCGACCAGCGGGCAAACAATTGGTAATTTAAATGCATTACCAATTGTTTGCCGCTGGTTGGCGCTAGTGGTCAAACAAATTAACTTTCTTATTTTAAGTGCCAACGAATGCGTACCCTAGCTAAGAGGTGACAATTTTTTGCCTGACCTTTAAGTGTCCCCTTCAGGTGTTCCCTCCAAGGGGGCAATATTGCCCATTAGACATTTTTCATATATATTTTTTTTAATATTTTTTAATTTAATAGTGCAGCCATCTTACTTTTTATGAAATTCTGACTATATCATAAATTCATAACTGTACCATTTCAGTATAGACGTAATCTGAATGAAGCAAACGCGCATACGATTAGATGATTAAATTGTCTCAATTTACCCATTTGATAAGCATGATCGGTTAAACAACAGTTTAAACCGTCGCGTTAGCATTACAGACTTCGAAGCATCTACACGTAAACTTATGGACGTAATGGCTAATTACCCTGGTAAGCTTTCTACTGCATTAAGGATAGGTCAGTTCTTCGTAACACCAAATAATGACTGACCAAATTCCAAAGAAAAGCTAAAAATGGTCTGATCACGTGACCGTACTTTTTTTTTCCTCCGAACTTGCGTTAGCAAGTGTACGTCTATTCCCAAATCCAAATAAGCCAGTCAAACATCGAGTACACGAAAATGCACAGCTCATACATACCATTTCCCCCGATGGTTCTGTGTGTTTACTGCACTTATTAACGGCATTAATTAATAAAAGGTGAGCGCGCCATTACGCCAGGGCGGTGTTGGGGGCAAATTTCCTACCTGATTGAAATAAGCTCCGTACACTATGAGCAATAATTGGCCATGATGGATGGCATCCATTTTTTGACGCCATCGGCGCATGCGTGTAGCCGCCATTTTTGCTATCCATATACATTTCCGCGTTGCATTACTGACACTCTAGCTCTTTCTCTCCCATACACTCTACGTATTAGAGGCCACCCCCAGCCCCATCTTGCCTCGCCTCCCAATGTGGCGCATTATTCATTAAGTGTGTCCAATAATTCTATAAAAATAGAAAGCTTTTAGTTGGTATTGAACAACGGTGTCGTTTAATCTCGGCAATACACATAATAATGGCAAAGTCTTGTTTCGGGCTAATGGAAAGTGTATGCACATCCACACACGGCACACAAAACTGAATAGGGAGTTCAGGAAAAGACAGAGAACAAGTGACATGGAAGCTGTTCTCCAAAAGCGAGCGAAAAAAGCGCCACACTCGCTGCTGCGCGCCACATCCGTGGAAAGGTCGAAAAGTGCCTCGAGTGCACTGGATGGTTAAGAAGGGATTTGCTCGACGATGCAACGGAACGCGCAACGTGTCGCAGCTTGACCGACACTGGACGAGAAACTACAGCAAAGAGCAAATGCGAAGAGATTATGGTCGAAAGTCAATTTGGAAAGTAATGCTCGGTAGAAAGAGAGAGAGAATCCATAAACGAAATCGGAACAACGAGAACAGAACATGCTCGAGCTGGTGTTCGCGAGAAAACACATTTATTCGAATAAGAGGAACTTGTTTCTGTACAATGTGTTTCAATTATAATGTAGAATTTGATGTAGGCAATGGTACCTGAAAATGGCTGGTTTTAGGGAAACGTTATTCAGTCAAAAGTTTCAGAAGGTATGAATAAGTTTGATGGCAATTTTATAATTAAGTAGCCTAAGCTAATTCATTTAATTAAGTATGTCCATTATATTAATGGGCTCACTTAGAGATTAGTCATCAAATGAATCGGTGCACAGT
This sequence comes from Megaphyllum sjaelandicum, assembly GCA_034698745.1. NCBI lineage: Eukaryota > Metazoa > Arthropoda > Diplopoda > Julida > Julidae > Megaphyllum > Megaphyllum sjaelandicum. The sequence goes on along the minus strand of JAQGBX010001086.1, from coordinate 22,495 downwards.
GTATGGTTAACATCAAGGAATCACATTTGCCATTATATGCTAACGAGAGTAATATTTTCCACTCCTATAGGTCATTCTGCAAATAGAGCATCCTTTTTATAGAATAAATAATTCGTGAATGATACACGAGCGTTGCGGTTATTTCTCTTGAAATCGGCACAATTGAGCACATGGTTCAGTTCTTATGTAAAAACTGCAATGTTAGCATAAATTGTGACTAACAAGATCTTCAGAATAATAACTACCTAAACTCAGCTAGACAAAACGTAGTAAATATCAGTTCCAGTTTCACGAAGAAAAACTGCAATCAGTGCTTTAAACCGTGAGTAAAAAAGTCTCCTTCCTTCCACTCCCATCCTCAAAAAAAATAATAAACAGAATGGGTGCAAATATGAAAAATCGGATATGGGGAACATACAGTAACCATAGGGTGCGAAATGCAATAATGCCCAAACCATTTGGACCCAAGAGTTTCTATTGAAATATTGCGTCGTAATTTTATGTAAATAAATTGTTAAATTACTATAACATATTTTAATACGTTTCAGTTAAAATATTAAAATCTGAAATTATAATACGAGAGAGAGGACGTTTTTAGATAAATACTGCGTTTGCTTCAGCATTTTAATTAACCGAAAATGAGTTCTATGATCATGACAATTGATAAGACAGATACCGTTATTCCTTACTAACTGACTTGAGGATCTAAAGGCCTTTTAATAGTGCTTTAAAAATCCGCAAGATAATCTGATTAGGCAAAGGGTCAATTGCCACAAGTGAGCTTACTACCCTGTGGGTATCTGTTACACAATGTCAGGCGAGTGACGCTGCAATCGCTTTTTGTACGCAAACTTCAAAGGCGCCGAAACGAAGCTTTAGTACAAGTAGTACTGTACGTATTACTTGTACTGCGCTTCAGCATTCTTAAGTTGACTGCGAAGCCACGAATCCAGCAAGTTGATGGTAAAGTTGTATAGGTAACATGCTCGATGGACTCCCGAGCATTTATATTTAATAAATGTACCTCGGAAAAACTCCAATTCAAATAACATTGAATCAATACCAGAAAGAAACAAGTTTTTCCATATACCAAGATTCGTTAGACTCGACGCCCAAGCCTATTATTTAAGTAGACCCAGTAACATAATTGCGCCTCCAGACACGACATTATCGCAATTTCGTTTTTTTGGGGGGGGGGGGAAAGATGGAATGTACTCCTGAGCGAATGAAATCAATTTGTACGAGTGCTGTTCGACATCCATCCCGCGCCAGCCTGGGTCTATTTTTCCACCTCCCCACGCGATTTATTCAAATCGATCAATTCCTAATTATGCTAATGCGACTGCGTGTGGACACCGCACGAAAATCCCAATTTCTCCGATGCAAGCCATCGCCATCATTCATCCCATACCTGGCACGTGTTATTTAGGCAGCCACCGTACCTTTCATTCCATTTGTATGATTAAACCGTATCCGGGCTAAAAAGCCTCGGAGGCGCGAATGAAACAATTTATGGCGCTGGGAGGCAGGCTAATCGCCAAATTGAATTAAAATTAAAAGCCTGCAACGGGGATCTTTTTAGACGCGTTTTCGGTTACAATTAAAATAATAGCGCCGTGAAAGGCCCACGCAGATATGAATATTCATTAAGATTACAAGTTGATTAACAACGCCTAAATCAAATCTATTTGGCAATGTCAATCCCGTCATAAAAATACACGAGCGCGTTAATTAATATAAGTGCTTCATTAGGACCCGGGCGAGGATCCGCGTGGCATTCTGCCTGTCATGGATATCCCATAAAACATTAATTGCGCCCTATTATTGTATCTGCATTAAAAAGATTGCCAACGTGGCCGTAATAGGCGCGTGTAATCTCCCCGTAATGCATGTACGCATCGGGGCAGTGTGACCGTATCTCATTGCTTATCAGGAGTTGGCATTATAAAAGTTGGCAGAACGCAGGGCCCGAACATCTCCGGAGGAACCGAGCCACGGCTGAAATGCCATTCGGAAAAATAACGACCATCAACAATTTTAGAAAAATATAAGGTCAATTTTTGGAAATTTGGACACATCCGTGGACATTGAAGGTTGAAACATTTGCATTTGATGGTCGATGCATTGGATGATGGTCAACAATTGGATGATGAGCGATTCTGTTAATAAATATATGGAGTTACAATAAAAAATAACTGCGACAGTCAATGCGCGATGATGTCGTGCTAGAGTTGATGTCGTACTAGAGTTTACCGATTAATATCACACCTACATCTATCGCAACTTCGGGGATAATGTCGATATTACGTCATCACATAAAGTAATTGATATTTTCATGTACATTCGCTCGCCTGCCTCTCATCAATGGCTCAAAGCGTGGATGATTTCACTTTCCATAGATCAAGATCAAATCAAACATAGATTAATGGATAGCGATTCTATTAGGATAGTAACCAAAATGCTATCCTCAGGTGAAATTCAGTTCTATAATAACGAAACCACACATCGCTATAACCTCCAAGATGTTGATTTTGTTAACAGGTTATTGATTCGTTAACGATGAAATTCAATTTTAACAAATTACAGAGATGTTCACATTCGGATGGTTGGTTGGTTGGTTTGTGGATTTTTAACGTTGGCCTATTTCTGCACACGAGGGCTAATTACATTCGGATGACTTCGGGAACAACGAAAACAAATTAAGAACTTGTGCGATGTAATTTGCACATATTGAAAGTTGTTAAAAATGTAACTTATTGTATCTTATCCTAGTACATGTATCTACAATTCTCTACATTATCTTCAGTTACTTTACAAGCGTATTTACGGTATACGCAGAAAAAAGTAGGACGGGAACATTTAATGTCGTTTGAAATTTGTATGAGTCTTGAGAGTAGTCCAATTTAAATGCGTCTCACAAAAGCATGCACTCCAATTTCGTAACAATAAACCTATTCATTTTTTTAGTATCACAGTTCCAGATTGCTTCGGAAGCAAAAAGGTGGAAATCAAACAATATCCTTGTTCCACTGTCTTAATAAATGACGTCACCTTAGACTAAATTCATTTAATTGGAGTTTAATTTACTTAGGACGAACAGAACAGTATTGTATCTGGCAAGTTAAAGCACTGACAAGCTGACTCCAAGAGCAGAATATTTTGAAATTTTGTGCAACTATATTACTGTCATTAAAACTTGTCTATCAGCCCAAGAGTAACTAACTATACGTGGGTATTTGAAGAAATGTTTGATGCAGGCCACTCGCTGAGTTTCAAAATGACCTTCCCGAAATATGATGAATCCCTGTCTGGCAAAGCCGCTCGTTTTATTGCTTTTCGTGGTAAAGAACTTGCTGGTAGCCGTATAAAGCCAGCTTGTGTAAGGCACCAGAAAATGCCATTCTCCCATTGAAAAGTGAGCAAGATGTATGGAACAGTGCATTAAGTGCTAAGTCTTGTAGTAATAAGGCAGATAGAAAACGGCAGCATATTTTTTGATGCGGTAGGGAAACTAGACGACATCAACAACAATAATGAAATGCACAACCCAAGGAACCCATTAAGGATGGACTAAGAGGCCTGCCGTAATGTCCTTCGGAATTAAATGGATTGTTTTGATGGCAACGCATTATGAAATGTCGCAGTTACAGCGCATGGACGATAACAGATTGCGTGACAAATATTTAAAATGTGACCCAATTATTCAGACTTTAAACATTATTTTATGCACCGCACCATTACGTGACTTCATGACAGAGTCGGAAAGAATAAAAAAAAACTATAGTGCAAAAATAGTTTGAAAAGTAGTACTATAGCTTATTTTAGTATGATAAGTAATCACAACTCTTACGTAGTAAACTTAATTGGTCGGTCATATCAAACTGGATGCAAACTGTGCCCATAACACATCGCTGGAAATGCTAACGTGCACGGTAATTTATATTCTTATTGTTTACAACTGTAGCTGTCAAGGTAACTGCCATTGATCCTAATGCCATCACTTGACATCGTGCTATGGTTTGTTTCTCATTTCAGAGTATATACCGTATATACAGGTACATCGTTGCCAAGTACAAAAGGTGAATATTCAATGTTGACGCTTTTCAATTCTTTTGGCTATCTTCAACATGCACAACACTACATAAATGCATTGTTTCAGGATTGGTTTGCAATTCTATGATATAGGTTCAGTTTTATGAAAATTAATAAATTAAATTGGAATGGCTGAATGAAACAGCTTCAACTTTTCGTACATTTTGTCAGAACCAGCTGCTCTACAGTATATCTTGCCGTAAATTACGCTTGCTTGTGATGTACACAATACGAACAGGTAACTATAAAACTGAATAAATACAGTAAGGTTATGCAATGAATATACTGTACGATCCAACTTCAAGCAGGGTTGAGAAATTTTAATGATGAAATTATGTCAACTTCATGCGTAGGTGGATAATATTCGCATGGAAGCCACAAGAGGGGGTGGCTGACAAGGCTCTATAGCCTTGGAGCCCGGTGTGGTGGATCCATGTAGTTTATTTGAATAAATAAAATAATTATTACTTTTGTGTCACCATTTCAACTGATGTATATATTGATTTTATGCTACAACGTTAAATCATCACGCTGCCCTTAACCATAGCTGTAGGCGAGGGAACGAAGGGGGTGGGGGGAATATCCTGGTCCTCCTTCAGGGTAGTTTTAAATTATAATCAGCACGGATAAAAAAATTGACATGATTTTATATGCATTATCCGGAAGATGGAATTTGACTATTTCCATGGGAAACAGATGTCACCAAAACTTGATAAAAACTACGACCGCCTATATTTGCCTGGAAGTTATGCAACGATTTGTGTATAAAGGAAATCGTTTGGTAGCAGAATAAGATTGCCGTCCACCGCCCACTTGGGAATCACAATGGCGTGCTGTTCAAACTAAATTGTTTTCGTTTTTCTCCTAATGTAACTATTTCCAATAAATGACAAAAGATGGATAACCGTCATTAAGGCATTTGACAAACAAACACTCGAAAGGTACACGTTCTGAAAGTCGGGTTTCATAATGACACGGATCAGGTTTCAGCACACAAACACACGAGATAAGAGACATCGATCCACTTTACCGAGTCAATAATCATCGAATGGGCATTCTCAAGCATCTTCCATCCAATGTTAATGCTTTATATTGCAGGTATAGTGAAATGTGGTACTTATTCGTGACCATTAATTTTCCGAAAACAGTATACAGTACAGTTTCGTCGCCCTAACAGTGGCGTTGTTTGTGGTCAAGTAGTTTCTTAGAATTGCAGATTCAACACCAACGCCAATGTCTATAAATTTAGGCTGTCACCTCGGTTGTCTTTATTAGGATTGCATTCGATCTCCAATGAGCCTTTGTGTTTTTGGTCAGCATGATTAAAGGGCTATTATACTACAAGCAATCATTTGCCCAAAACATGCTTATTTATTTCCTGAAACTTGGTTTTAAAGTGCAGTGGGGAAGTGCATGAATATTGTTGGACTGATCAAAGCTATAGCATTGCAGCATGGTTCATTATGTGAGATTTGTTTCTCTAATACAAAAAAAATTGAAAATTTAACCCCAAACCCCCCCCCCCAACCCCCAAAAAAAACAATGAGAAATTGTTTTAAATACGACAATAACGTTAAAACGTCAATAATATCTACAGCTGAAATAGTTCAATGACATGTATTCATGCGAATATATGCAGCTTTCAGGTAATGTTGTCAAACTCGTACGGTGAGAGTAATTAATACTACTTCTCATGAGTGGAAAGAGATGGCGCCAGGTGAAGGTAAAATAACTAAGGAGGATGCATCGTTGATATTCCAGCAATGACTGACATTTTCAAGCAAAGACTTTAAATCGTCATGATAAACATGCCTATATAATTTCCAAATCCGTAAATACGCCAATTGTGCCAGTCAATTAGCAAGAATAGGCATTTTTGTCAACCGAGTCACGAATTTTCAAGATATTTACGCAGTTTTCTAATTTTGCGTTTTGACTTTTATTCCGCTAAGGAATTGAGCTAACTTAGTTGAATCGCAGTTCTCCCCGCACGAGCATCCATTCAGAGCAGCATCATCCTTATTATATAAATATGAAATTGAAATGTAAGAGCATCGGCAGTAGCATGCAATAGGCCGAGTTGAAAATCCTCGGCATACTATAATGGCATCAATTAAATACAGATTACTCGGACGAATGCCATATAGAGTGCTTTGACCACTATTAGAGGATGGAGACCATGCACGGATCCGCGAATTATCAGCAACAATACCGGCAGGAATATTCGCCCAAAAAGAGCTTTTTCAGGGGTTACGGTCTATAGAGAAAGTGGATAGCAACCTCTAAGTGCTCTAAGTGGTTCAAGTCTGGCACGCATTCGACTGTAATGGATTATACTTGTAGGTATTAGTGCTCAGATTAATGGAGGCCTCGTTAATACCGTGTACGCACTGCCTATACCTATCTATAGGCGAACCAATCAAAATATATTGAGAAATCCGCATAGATCCCTGCACTCATCCTTCTCGGACTCGCATCCTCTGCGAGAGGTTTGTTTTCTTTCCTGACTCCATTAGACAAATAAAAAGGGGTTTGAGAAGAGATTACAGAAAGGACATTGAAAGAGTAACTTCCAAAGAGAAGTGCACTTGCTCTACACGAAATACTTACTATACGTGAAAATAAGCGCGAGCACGCACGGGCCATGCCCACTAAATAGGGATAATGAGGCATGCTACAACGAAATGGCCGACTTCAAAATGATGAGAAAAGTTGGTTGGTTTTTTGGTACATTTAATGGAAGTTTTAGGGCGCAAGGGTGAGAAAAGTGTGCTCAAAGACACATTCGTACCAACATCGAAAAGAAAATGCATTAAAAAAATGGAAGATTAAGTAACCTTAATAAGGTAAATTACTTGTATTAGTATAAAATACAAGTATTTCATTAAAAACCGAAGAATGTTTTTAACAAAACACCTAAAATGTGACATTTACTCGAAGATTCTACAAGTTTTGATTTTTTTGCAAATACCATGCATGTAACATGTCAACTAAACTAATAAAATACAAAGTTAAGTCCCTACAATCAAATTCAATACTTTTAAAATAAAGAGATGATCAAATTTTTAGAAAATCAGTTTTATCGATCATGGTCAACATTTTTTATCGAGTCATTTCACCGATGCCTATCACCAAATGATACAAAGAGCACCTTATTTGCACTCTTGTTTTAAACGAAGTACAGAAAGCTCGATGTATTTTTCAGGGTATCCCTCGTGTAGAAGTAGAGAGGCCCGCGAATACACACTGGATAATAAGAAAGCCTTGCTTTTTGATTTTCTATAATGGAAAACAAGTGATGGAGGAATAAGATCCATCTAAGATCAAAAAGGGAAACACGAAAGTGCTTTTTTCTCCATATATTTATGCATAAATCTATGGAAGAAAGTTTTTTAGCGCTATACAGTCTTCACAGATTTCAGATTTCATATCTAACGAAAAGTGGGTATACTTTGACTTATATTGATGCCGGAGATACACGGGAGCTGGGGCGGCGATGGTGAAGGATGAGACGAGGGGCTGAAGACACGCTGGAGTGTCTCAGTTCGGACCCTATAAAGGATACTCGAGATGAAGAGCCAATATAGACGACAAATCTTTGCACGCCATACATGTATATGAACTATATACAAATCCATCTGTTCATTTCTATCTATTTTATTTCGGATAAAAGGTTCTGCAATGGATTTCCTTCCATTTAAGGATCTGTCTCCTCGCTGAAATGGAGCTGACAAAATTGGACATGGCGGACACGCATAAATATAAGGTGCTTGTGCTGAGGAGTCAGAAAAACAAATGGATATTCACTGCATGCATTTCGATGGCGATGACTAATATCTAAAGGGCCCTTCGACTTGGAACAACAGAAAGAACAAAAAATGCATTCGATTTAAGAGCATCGTTCTGCAATCCTCCAAGCAATGTTCGGTTCATGGAAAGTGCCCGCTTGCAAGAGCATACTGTGTGTCTTACCAAGAACTTTGTTTCTGCTACTGAAAAAAGGGGATCACTGTCAAAGTTTACGTGAAACAAACTATTAAGGGAACCTCACATCAAGGTACAAATCGTGCTCTTCATCAAGTGGTAGGCGACTTTAATAAGGCGAAACTACAGACTTTTACACTACCAATATACATGTATATCCAGAAGCAATGGATAAACATATGTTGGTAGTGGAAAATTCTGCAGTTCCAATCTATCAAAGTGCAAAGTTATATTTATTAACTTGTCACTACTGTACATGTATTAACTTGATGAAAATGTCAACCACTACAATTTCTAACAAGAGTAATTGCAGGTTGTTAATCTACATTATGATAAGAAGAGATTTCACAATTGAGGTAAACATTCTAAAAAAATTAATAATTGTGGGATAAAAGAAGTTAAAAAGTCTTTAAGTAAAATAGTAGCCGTGTTAATTATGTTGCCATGGTCGTGACTAATGCAAGCTGACCATAATGAGGGAATCATGGATAATCACGCGAAGAAATACTTTTTTAACTGATCAAAAGGCTTTACATGTATAAATGTATTGGATCGACATCTTGTAGGTGCAACCCTGCGCCACGCAACGTTGGAAACAACATTATAGAGATTAAACATACAGTAGTACATGTATACCGTTTAGCTCCTTTGGTGTGACAGAAACACGCAGATGAGAACACTCTTCCCTTCCTTCCTCCGGGCCTTTTAAATTAACACTCGATGTCTCGAGTTAAAGGGTGAAATCGACAGATATAAGAGAAAGCAACCAACTATTAGGCTACATGTATAAAGTCGAGTTCTTCCACTTTGACTTCATTACAGGAAAATAAGAAAAAAAATCAGAAATAAATCTTTGTCTGTGAACCATGACAAAAGTGTGAAAGTTTTCCTATCTAACGTAAATATAAGTAAATATACATGTATATTACATTTACTATCAAATTTAATGTGTATGATCATCATTTCTAAATAAACATGGGGTTTGAACATTGGTGGGTGGCATTTCTACTGCTTGTCTCGTTCACAAAAAAGGGGCGTCAGTTAAAAATTAAATTCAACAGTATTTTAAAAGCCTATCCCCACGAATTCAACCACAAGTAAACTTACTAAAAGCATCTCGGCATAACCTGCAGTTATTAACTTAACATTAATGAATGAGCCATCCTCGTTTGCACTGTATATTTCTTCGGACCAACGCAAAAGTTTCAGAAAATATTATTCCAAGAACCAAATTTGGAAAATGATGCCATAATTTGCTGCAACATTTTCCAGTATCTCCTCGCGTTATCCGGGATACCATCATTTTCTGAAAATGAGCTCAATATGCTAGAACCGAGTTGCATCGTTTCCACAAACTGGCGCTACATAAAGCCAACTAAAATCTCCCCAGCTTTGTTTTGATGGTTATTCTGATTTCTGCCAACATATTAATCGCTTCGTTTATGCCCTCTCTGATGGTCAGAGCAATCATCATGGTGTCTAATGAGAAAAACAATAGGCGAGCTAATGAAGCCGTGAAATGGCCAACGCCATCATATCGTACATATATTGGGCAGATCTGCTATAATAGCATGGTGCCATTTGGGTTATTAGTGCTTTATGGTAGGAGAGTTTAAGGACGGGGGAGTGAGCGAGCCGTGGATATTGCGTAGATATACTTACCAATAAACTGCAGCGATAACGGCATAATGCGACCGTGAGTCACGTGGAATTAATTATCTCATAAAGACGTTTAAGAACTGCATGCAAACCAAAGAATAATCGCTTAATGCGGTTGCTCCAATTGGAGAAACATTGGAACGCGTATCTGCCTAATTGCTGGATAGATACCACTGCATCTACTCGTAATATTAAATTTTTTCTTAGAACTGGAAAACGTTTGAAGAACAGATGAAAAGCCTATGGGTAAAAACACCCTATCGTCTTTCAGCTTCTTTCCTACTTGTTTTCATCTTCGTGTTTTCAGCTTTGTGGCTCACAATGAACGCTGATATCAACGTGATGGTCAATGTGGTTGATGGCGCTTCTGCATGCTTTATGCTAGGTGAAACATTCCGCGTAAAACCTTCCACATGCGCATTATCATCTCATGATGATTGCAGGACACGTTTTTAAGGTAGGCGGCATACAATCGATAGCTACATTTTTGACCAATAGTGATCCGTGTGCCACTATGTCTTAAAAATCTGCTTTCGGATTTCCAAAAAAAGAATGTTACAAATATTCCTGAAAGCTTATCAGCGCTTCTTGTAAGCTCAGCCTGGCTAGTCTTAGCTTTCTTTGTGTGCGCCCTCATTTGAAACGCATGCCGCATTCTTATCCCGCTTGGTGGCACTAGTTTTACCCGAGTGGTAAGCGCCTGTCATAAGCATTCTGCGTGTTCTTATCCTAACTGAACATATCACTGGCCATGTTACATTTAACACATTTAATAAATCGCTAATTTAAAATTTCATTCCAATTCTTAATTGAAATTAGCTTTTGAGAACTTGAGCAATTTCAATTTCTTCTGCAAAATCATTTAAAAAAATGTTGACCTAAAAGAGGAACGGGCGCAATTTCTTTTTTTTTGAGTACGTGTTTCCATACAATTTCTAACAATTCGAAATATAATGTGTATATAGCTCACGGACAAGAATATATAAAATCGAAGAACAGACGGCTTTAAATACCATTTGATAAGCAGCATTTTTACATAAATTCTCTGCTCCATTCGCTAACCCAAATCCTGATGAAAATAAAAATGAAAGTTCGGCGTCGTTCATAGTTCTTCGTTGTATTGTTTTTGTTTTGTTTTTTTGCTATCGGCATGCACGTAAAGGGGGACAGTAAGCGCGTGCACCAAACGTATAAATTTAGCACTTAAGATTTGATGGCAAATAAGATGCTCTCGCGCACCTCTATACATTTGTACTTCTTTCACTTCTTCCATAATGCGCATTATCAACGAACTCCCCCCGTAGCAATCTCGTTCGCAGTTGCACGAATCTGCGTCGTTCTGCAGGGGCATAAATATGCACGTTTGCAGGAATGAAAAATTGGGCGGGTAATTACACTGGAATCCTTAATGGATATTGAATTACCTCACAATGCAATAAAAGCAAATTGATGTCACGTGTATTAAATTTAGCCCGAAACTCGGCAGATGCGGCTCCTAACGAGCGAGAGACTGCGTGTTTCCAACGCTAAATGGAAAAGTTGCCTCGCTCGATAAGCCATGGCAGCTAGCGAGCAGATTATGGCAGTGTGGCAAAAATAAAACGGGCTTTATGATTTGATTCATATTAACATGGAAATATGACAAAAGTGAAGCTGACACCTCGGTGCGCGATGCTACCTACATATATGCTCGCTGCTTTTTTTCCCTCCATTAAGAATCCATTTAAGAGCCGAGCATGAAAAAAAGAATTTACTTCGATACGAAGGGTAATGGCTTTAGTGTGTCTTTTCACATAAAAAAATGGCAATGGGATTCCGCGAATTTCCACGCCGAATTAGGCCTACGTGGGGGAGTAAACAACTTCCTGTCCGAAAGATACGAACCATTTCGCGTCGAAAATGACAATTCGCCGATCAACAAACATGGCGGCCAACGTGCAGAGATTATCACGAAAAACTATCCTGCAGCGTACTTCGAAGAAAGTTCATAAATTTTTTCTCGCAATATTAAATCTAGGACTGAAAAAGTAGAAGTAAAACTATCGAGAGACGATGCTTTAGCTGAACCTATGGGGTGTTTCAACTTTGCACAACATGTTACTTTTGTAGGAAATTCTCTTTATATTTCGGAGTATTCATTTGTTCGCTCAACATTAATGCTGCGCAACAATATAATCATGGCCCAACATTTGGCAGGATCAGACCCCGCAACTTCTGGTGCTTCAATTATTTTAACTTCAGCAAAACTATTTGACAGTATTACTTTTATAATCGTTATATGGAAAATATGGCATGAGTTAAAAACGATACCACGTCTTTGTGATATGTTTTTGTACGATTTAAGCTTCTTTTAACTCTATTCCAAATGACCATACTTTGCATTAAAGCGCACCCAACCGCAAACGAAACATTAAAAGAAAATGCAGCTGTCAACAAAATACCATAACAGTTCTTGCAGCGCCCAAAGGTTATCCGGCTTTCCATGCCAACGAATTCAAAACGAGCCATTATCCATAGCTAGCAAAAAGGCCAACGTGGTCAAAAGGTTTATCAATTAACAGCCGATAATGTTTGCCGTTATAATAATGGATCCACGATCGGGTGGATTCTTGCAATAAACTGGCGAACAACCATAATACACCAAAGTAAACGCCACTAATGCAATTGGGCCAGAACAGAGTGGGCTGAAGTACAGAAATGACCACCAGGAGAAAGGGTAAATGAGACAAAATGGTGGTTCCACGTACATCGATAAGGGATGATAAGCCCTCCATATGGGACACATCGTTAACAATAACCGCAACAATGGCTTCAGAAATGCGATCCTAAGCATTGAGTTGAATGTTACGAAGATAAGGCGCTGCGGTAGAGCGATTGTTAATTATGACAGCAGCGATATCTACCGAGATAAATATGTTGGGAATTCAACACAATCGCTAATGTCCACAGATAATCATTTTGGTCAATGAGGAAACTGGATATACTGGTCAAACCGTCGAGATCGCCTCATACCATGAAGGGGAGCAACTACACCATTAAGTCATTTAATCACGAGAGGATTCTGCGAAGTCCCTGTACGACGTTCCCAAAATCCCACACTCAATTCAGCCGACAATGTTCGCGGGGAAAAAATGGTAATAACAATTGGGCAAGAAAAAATAAAAGCATTAACGTGTTCTTCTCGTTACATTATGAAAAATATGCAGCGAAGCTTGTAATGTTGCAATATGCAGCATTCTATACCTAGAGATTTTTCATTTTTTTGCTTCATGCTGCTTTGGAAACAGTCATAAGAACGATATTGTATTTAAAATTATTTTTTTTTAATTCGAGCATTGTTTTTTCATTTGCTAGATGGACTGCAAGAAAATTCGAAAAAATGAGATGGAAATAACGATAAATTGATACAGGTTGAACTGATTTTAAAAAAAATGCACCAAAAACGTCTTTCGTTTTTAATCTTTCTATTAAAGAACACTTTTTGCCTCGCAATAGTAGTATTGCCTCAGTATGCAAGTTTCTAGGCCAACGTTCACACAAGCTCGTGCAAATTTATCTGTGAAAAATCAAAGTTATGGTGTAAATTGTTTGGTCAATGAAATGATGCAGTTATGCTAGAGCAGATTCCTCTGAAAATGCCAAACAAAAGCCACCATGCAATCTGGGCATTTTCACTGCAGTGCGGCAATAAATCAGCGATTTCAGCTAAAACGTCGGTTAACTAGCCGGCTCTCCAAACTTCGGCAATTGAAGTTTTGAACGTTCATCATTTTCGCTCCTTTGAGTTTAATAACCATGTATCAAGTTGACCGCCCATACAGTATGCACCAGGGCGAAAGCGATGAAAAGCTGCACCGTTTTATGTCTTTTGTACAGCATAACTATAATCCAAAATGCCATTCTTAAGAGTCCACTCCCACACTTTTTATTGGGACTGAAAGCAACGCCGCGTACGCCTGCTGTGAATGATGGACTCGATGAAAAAGCAGCTATCGACCAAGGACTAAAAAAACTAACAGAAAAATGACCATCGCATACGTCATAGTGATTTATACAAGCCGTGCCAGGGATTATGTGTAAGTCCAGAATTTAATGTGGACAAGGCAGTGTATTTATGGCAAAATATAAGAAAAGAAAAAAGAACTTTTAAAAGATGGTCGGCGTTAAAAGGAAGAAAAAATGCGCTAACAAATGACACCATTACTGATACAAATGCCAATGTCAATATTCATTGGGAAATTTATCTAGAATGGCAACAAAGTGACTTCGCTAAATTTTCTTTTTAAGCAAGTTTTTCTTTCTTTTTTCATTACGAATCATCCTAAAACAAGCATTAATTCATTCACGCTCGGGAGTATCCAAGAAAAATTTGCATTTTGAATTGTTTTCTTATGTATCAGTTAAGGTATAATGTAGCCTAACATATCGCCTTCGTTTATTAGCAGTGTGTTAATATAGGGAAAAAAGGAACGTGAATGCAGAAGTGGACAAATCCTCAGCCAACTAAAGAAGAGGATGGCCCACAATAACCTAGAATTATAGTTACGTAGAATAATTCCTCTTATATTCTTTAAATTTCACATAAAAAGAACTAAGAATTTCAATTCAAGTCTTTACCTTGCAGTCAGTACATAGTACCACGTGGCAGGGGGAATATTATGCAATTTAAGTCAGACTAAGTAGTCTGGTCATGATGGACCCCAACATCACAATTTAGTTATATTTCCCGTATTTTGGATTTTAACGAGGAGGATGGGATGGGATAGGAAGACGGTCATGGCCGATTAAATACAGGAACTTATCCCAGCACTCGCCTGGAGGAATTGTGGGAAAAAATGAAAAATCACAATTGAAGATAGCCGACGTGAGTGAAGACTTAAATAACTTAAATAAGAATTACCACCGAAAGACTTATTGGCAACTTACTGGTATAGTACAAAGTCGGCCATACACGAGGAAAGTAATATCTGGAAATACGGCATGTTCAAAAAGTCCTGTTTTTTAGAATGTGAATTACGAGAAATGAAATGTTTTAATTTGTCAATTTTTTAAAAAAGCCAGGGCTAGTAAAATGCTCAGAAATATGCGTTTGACATTTCGGACACGCCTAAAATTGCCACGTTTCCAGATATAACTTTCCCCATGTCTGACCGCCTTAAGAGTCACAAAAGATGAAAACCCATCAAAATCCTCTCGAGGTGCAATTATAATTGCGCGTAAGGTTTTATTGAAGGAGAATATTTCCAGTCAGCCAATCTTTTTCCCCAACGGTTCGAGTGCACTTTCTTGAAATCCCTCGCAAAAATTCCTGATGTGTTAAATGTTTATCCTGAAACCTGCAGTTTAAAAAAAGCATAATGCACGCGGTAGAGAGAGAGAGAGGATTTGGAATGGGAAAGCGTCGAAACACTTGTTACGTGCTCGGAATGGATTTTATGATGAATTTAAGTCAACCTCTTGATTGTTCAATGTGGATGAATATCAAATGAGCTGCGCCTAGGCGCGCGGATATTTCTCGAGATTTTATATCGCGCAATTGACTCTATTACAAAGCAGATAGGACTCAAAATGCAGTTTTTTCCCCGGGAAAAAACGCAGTTTCGCGAAAGATCCTCCGAAGAAGGCATAACTCATAGATGTACCTTTGTCATATAGCAATAATAATCTCCATCATCTTTTTTACATGGGGGAGATATCTTGGCGCGGGTTTAGCAATGTGATTCCTATTTTAAACCCCGAGGTTTATCTTTTACAAAATGGGTACCGAATAAAGAAACTGGCGAGGATTATTATACCGCGGTGGATTTTCAAATCGGAATCTGCGAAACGTAAAAAAAAAAATTCGAGACTCACGTGCCAATCACGTTTTCTTTGATTTCCACTCACGTTTGCGAAGTTATGTTCTTATTCGAATATGCACCGGGGAAGTGATACGGGTTTTATGTGCGGAGAAGTTTCGCGAACTTACAATAATGAGGGCGATAAATCAACGTAATTTAAGATAGGGTCGGGTGCAGACCCGGGGGAAAAGTTGCAAAACTTTTGGCGAAAGAAATGCAGGTAAAACTGGGACATTAGCTTCCGTCAGCGTTTTGCAGTCTGAGGCAGTAAGCTCGCACGCTGCTTATACTTCATCCGAGATTGCATAAACGAGACAAACTGAATACTCAATATTTAGTACATGTATATCGTTGTATATGTTTGCGAAGAGCGACGCTAAACACCGGCAAGAACACACCGTACGCCGAAACATAAATGGCAATAACATGAATGCGGTTATGCGATTAATATGGTACGTGACTTCGTGCGAGGATGATAAGTGTAAGGACCGCAGATAGCGGGTGAAATATATTTAACTTGCGGGCATTAAAATATGAAATATGCACGGCACGAATGCATAAATCCAAAAGAGCACATCTACACTATACTCGCACAAAAGCATCTTAGGGTAAATTGAATTTAGAGGGTACGCGAGTAAGTCATTCCTTCATTCCTTTAAGGACATGCACTATAAACACCGTACTGCAGTTATAATTCTTGCGTCAACTAGAGTACGGCCAAAATACAGCATTATTACAAAAAAAAAATCATCGGGTACAACGAATCATCGGTACAGAATTTTTAAGATATAACGTTAAATGACACATGTCTTTAAAGAAAGAGAAATAGTCCAAGTTTAAAACCCACACTTGCAAACTTTGCTTTAAATGCCCAGGTGGCAGCACGAACAAAGTATCCAAAATTGCGTGTATGCAGCAAAAAGCGTTTTGTGTGCTCGAGTATGCGAGCTGCTGTGAACAGCATTGATCAGAACACACTTTAGCTTTTATAGGCCGAACTGGACTTCCGTGTGACACGAGGATTGAACATGTTGTGTGATGGTATGATTAAAAACTTGGACATTTTCACTTTCTCTTCGTGTGTCATTTTCCATTCTTCTTTCCAAAATACCTTTTTTAAAACCCGATGATTCTTTTGTAATAACCCTGCATTAAAATCTATATTTATTAGCCTACAAGTAGGTTCAATATTAGTTTGTTTTCAAAGTATGCATTTTCAGAAAATAACTTGAGAACCTTCTCAGAAAGTGTGAAAAATTTAGTTCAACATACTTGGAACAAGATTTTATGACGTAATCTGGAAGATTAACCATCTATAGTAAAAAATGTTTGGTTTTTACTCGAAATGTACGTACTGGTCAATTTCCCAAAAATTGAAAGTGAAAAAAATGCCATGCACATAAAATATTTGAATTTGGAAATTCCATTAGTATATAAAAGCTGCGCAGTTATTACTTCATATATCACCTCAAATTAAAAATGCCATATTTGTATTTTTAACGAGAGACATCCTCAATTGCCCGATTTTCTAACGATATTTATACTTTACAGCGGTGTAGCTGTTAGGGGATAAGCGGAGTAACCTGTTTAGAATGTGTACAACGGACTAGAATTGTTTTATATACCGTACATGAATAATTTCCATTATGGATACTTCCTTTTTTCTATGTTCAAGGTTTCCAGTGAAATAGATTTTATTCGTATATAAGGATATTCGAAAAACACCCGTCTGTTCTTCAAAGCGATGTTTTTTCTTAATTGGTAGGTAAAAAATAGGATACGAACATGTGCTACAAAAATTTAATATAGAACGTGCTTTTATTTTTCTAATAGTGCTTCTAACGGCATGATTGATGAACAATTAGTGTTCAACTGCCAAGAGGCCCTTAATTTAACGATTTTTTGGTAATAAAGACTCAAAAAACACGCGTGCAGGAAACTATAAAATTTGCCAATAATTTACAGATATGTGAGATGATCACAAAGTCTGGTATGTATCATCTGCAACACTTGCTCGGAATTAATTTTATGACAAAATGCGGCGTATAATTTAACCATAATATCTATTCTGCATAAACAGCGCACGCATACATTAGATCCATTATACTGATTACGAAAAAAAACTATAGGATCGTTTCAAGTTTCAACTCGAGGTAATATCAGCTCGATTAAAAATATCTTAAAAAAGTTATCTAAGTTATTATGGAACATTGTCGACATTTCCAAAATACTTTTGCTTTCAAATTATAATTAATGTGTTCGAGATAAATTACTTATTATTTAATTATTTGGTATATTGAACATAAGAGTTATATATTATTATCGCCTATGGATAAGGAAACTAACTTTGGCAATAATTCAAACACTGTAATTTGCAAGATACAGCGTATTGCCTTTGAAAGCTTAAATCAATGTACATGTTCATGTGCAATTTAAGTTGGAACCCACATTAAATAAAATTTATAGATATTTAAACTTTTGATTACTTAACCCATTCGTGATGTCGAACTTTTTAAAACTGAGAATGATTGTCACATGCAAATTGTTTTCATCGGTAAGGCCCGGAAAATTGAAATAATATTAGCAAATCACTGATTTAATGGATCGATTAACAAATGTGAAGAATGTGTTATAGTTTTAAAAAATGTAACGCATTCTTCTTTTGAGTTCGTGGTGTTACTACAATTTTCATGATTTTCACTCAACGGTATTTTTTTTTCTAGTTAGGGTTCAGAACATTTATATTTCTTATTCGAAATGATGTTAATCCTGGGGGACACCCTGTATATAAATGGCACGTTTTGCACGCACATGTACCCAAGCAGACATAAAAGATTAATTTAATATTGGTTTTTCTTTATGTGCACAAGCAGTCGCCCCATCATCCTGATTTTTATTTTCCAGATAGACTAGGCCATAATTGCCATAGCAAATCTCGTTATTGGGAGGGTGATTGATACCACTCGCTTATGCATAAAACGAGTATCACGTGCTGGAGTCTAAATTAAGCAAGCAATCATACTGCTTAATTTTATTAGATTAAGAAGGAAAAAAGAAGTATAAATTGTACATGCATGGGTGGGGGAAGAGATATCATTCACGTACGTAGGCGTGGGGTGCGGGGAGAAGAAACGCTGCACTTGCATATATAAATAAGACTATAAGCGAGAAGATTATAGACTAGGTCGAAAAAAAAAAGATTTTCAAAGACAGATACAGAACACCCCCATTTTGTCTTTCCTCTAGATTAACTAATTTTTCAAATTGCGCATAATAATAGCAGCCTAAATGGAGCCACTAAAAACCGTAATCTCATTTTCAACTCATTTTTATTTCGATGCACAAAACAGACATTAAAGTTGACGGCGAGGCATTTCGGTCCAAATGTGACGATCCGCGAGCACCAACGAGATTAATAAAGGTTTAACTAAAAGGAGGGTACAACAGACTCGTGTTTGGACGAGAAAAGAATCGTGAGCAACGCAATTTGAACTGCTGTATTTTAGGATTTTTTTATAGGCGGAGGGATCGTCAATAAAAAAAACCAAATGTGATAAAATCATGCAAAGAGTTCCCCCCATTTCTGATTAACTTGGAAAAACGCAATCAACTTAATGCAATTCAACAACGGATAAAATTAGTAAACGTATTTACGTAACTTATCATCGTCTCAAATCACGCTAACAGTTTTAATGTTGCAGGAGCAAAATATTGGCCAGAGGACGTTTTCATCCGATTATAAGACGAGCTACATTTTAAATCGTTCAAAACGACAAAATGAAGTTATCAGCAACACTGATGATGAAGGTAAGCTGTACGCGTTACGTCACATTTCAAATGAATGTCAAGGGTACGTCATCGTATACCAAAGGTGTGTTAAAATACCGTACATGGTAAACAGCAGCATAAGACCATTGAACTATTTCGGACAACAATACAATTGTACACTCACTCCTGTCATCTTTCATCACGATGCAGTTTTCGTAGGGAACGACCACCGCAAATGGCGACAATCCGAAAGTATTAGTCAGATCGGATTCATGGCGGCACGAATGCATTAGTAAATTACCTAGCGATGTAATATTTCTATTATCTTCAGGCCAAAAGCGCTTTCGAGAAAACTGATCAAGTTGTGGGTGACTCCATCGAAGCCACCCCGTGGGTCATTAGCGCTCTTATACCGCAGTGATCGGTAGAAGCACGCGACCCGATGCAACCAACGCCTGCTGGATGAAAAACAGGAAGTCATTTTCCTTACACTCGATACAACATGCAATGGTTGGAATGCGAAGCCGGCACTTTTCTAAATTAAAACACTTAGCCCGGTTAATGGAGTCGATTGGCAGACAAGCCCATTCAATTCGTATTGAGACGCCATTTCTGAGGATTGAATGAATTGAAGATTGGCCAACTTAAAGTCTACGCAGCTAAGGCGAGGAAACGGAGGATTGAGTAGGATAACCACATCCAAATATTTACGCGAGCAACTTTTAAGTGCTGCAGCTCACTAGAACATGCTCTCTCTCTTCAAAATCTAGGACGAGAGGATGTAAGAATCAATCGGTTTTTAGATGACACGTAGATAGGTCGGAGTTTCTTTAAATATACCGAAAGATGTAATATTTAACGCTGAATATTGGAATTTACAAAGACTGTATACCTCTATGTATATTTTAAAGTACATATATATATATGCATAAGATGAAGATGGTAGTTTTGGTCATGTCAGCTCGCATGGAAAAATAATTCATATTAGGCTCATATAAGCATCAGGTTCACTCGCCGCTTAATTGCATGGGAAAATCCACGCAAAAAAGCGGCGAGTGCACCTACTTATATTACGTATACTGTGCTTCATTTCAGAATTAATCAATCACACATAGGACCTCATGGACACATCCGTTTTTTACTCTGTTAAAAACATGGGATATGTTTTGCTATATATGCTGTTTAACTTTTCCAATCGAACATTTTAAAATGTACATTAGGACCTCCAAAATAATAAGGTTTAGTTCAAGTGAGGGACTTTTCCCATTTCATAAATACCGTATGTAAAATCTGAATATGTAAATGTGTGTTCTGAATGCATAAAAATGATAACCCGGACCATAAGGGATTGTCCATTAAATCATAAGGAAAAACGTTAAGTGAACCCTATAACATTCAGCATCCCCTGACTGTTAGGGACAGTTAACGTGTAAAGTGATAAACCGCTGACGTGTGACATTGACATTTCTACAAAAATAGACGCCATAATGGCAATGTTCATTTATGTTAGTTGTGTCAGCACATTCCTAAAAAACTATTACGTGGTAAAAAAAATTAAATCAGTCCCAGAACTTGTTTCCTGCTAACGCAATGAAGCGTTTAAAACTTTCTAAGCTTATATGGAAAGGCCATGTCCCAACCTACGTTATCCATTTAGGCTGTTGGTGATCGCGACTTAGGCCCAATGCACGTGGCACCCCCTCTATACCTTCATTGAGCCCATCGCGAGTGGCCATGTGGAGCTAATAGAATAAAAACTGCTCATCCCCGTCCATATTTCATAATGTCCAAAGGGACCAGTTGCATTAGCGCGAATATTCAGGTAGAGCCACAACCTCTCTCGTTCATTCCTCAAAGTGACCCACGGCGGTCACCCCCAGGACTGTTCAGTTTCATGTTTAATCGGCGCATAAATCATAAATGATGTTGGAGCAATTTTCCAAACATTAAGCTCGCGATTTTCGGTAATTGATAACGCTCAGTGCTGGCACATAAACATCCATTTACGTCAGCCGACCAATGTATGGCTCTCCGTCGTGCATTTACTGCGGATAGAAATAGATGGGCGCCTGTGTCTACCATGGCCACGAACAGCGTATCACACCGTGTTAGATTCAAATAGATAAACGATTGAATATGAACGGAGAGAGAGAGATAGAGAGGGGTCTTAGGATGTATAGCCATACATAGAAAGCGAAATGTACGGGCTGAATCCCTCGCATTTTATAATGCCATCCAGTTCCGAGGTTAAATGATGCACACAAATTGATCAAGAAAATCTCATAAAATGGTTCGCTACTCGAGCAATGTGGTCGTAATGCGAGCTTAATGTGCAGTTAAATCAATTTAAAAATATAAAACCATAATTCTAAAAGTTATTTATCGCCGGGACGATAAGAGCGGCGGTGGGTAAATATATCTCCCATGGATGGAAGATGGCGAAATTGATGCACCCGAACTCGGGAGAAATTTACGACCAACGCTGGCTGTCCTGCTCGTGTTTCACCAACAGCGTTTTACAACTTTACGAGTGGAGGATGATGAACAGTTCAGTGTTTGGTTCCGGTAAGTGAACGGGGCTCTTTCGTGCAAATAACATCGTTAATAAAAAGGAGTTGCGATAGAGATTTCAATCTAGATATTATACACATCTTATTTTTATTAGAAATGTGTTGGTCGTATTTTTAAATATTTCAAAGAAAAATCCATTATGAAAAGCAAACTGCCCCTGTGCGTGGGCAATCAATGCAAGCATGCTCGTGTTTAAGGGAAGCCAACGAACGGGGCAATGCTAACGGAAATTCGGTTTTTTTTTTGTAAATCTATATACAACTATACATAAAATAGAAATCGCCTCCATCTTGTTACTGGCTGGCTGGGTTTGATTGTGGCTTCGATATTATTGGCCAGTTATGGCACACTCCCCAAGAGCTTTAACTCCGTGGGGAATTCCAAGGCTATAAATCTTTTTAATTTACCCGAGGCCATAAAACTGTCAAACCAGTTCATCCTCCCTCCCGCCCATCCGGGATGTATCCAGATCATATAGCTCCATCTTTTGGAGACAAGGCAATTAAATCTAACTCCTGATCGCATAAAAGAGGTTAGAAAATCAAACAACAATTTTCACCCGGGCAAGGCCGGGTTTTTCC
>JAQGBX010001085.1:0-27702 GCA_034698745.1 Megaphyllum sjaelandicum | reverse complement strand
ACAAAAAAATTTGGTAAGTTAGGATTTTCTTTTACAAAAACTCCCTGGAATTGGAGATTTAATATTGATGCCATTTCTCTACTATCAGAAGTAACTCTTCCATCTTCACCGGCTAAGGAAGATATAGAATTTGGCCCTTTTCTCAAAGATTTGACATATTTCCAGAAATATTTAGGATTTTCTTTTAAAGCTAAATCTAACTCCTGATCGCACAAAAGGGGTTAGAAAATCAAACAACAATTTTTACCCGGGCAAGGCTGGGTATTACCGCTAGTATGTGTATATGCAGTGCATGATAGGCTACTCCATTTTTAAATTTTTCGTTCCAGCGACGCTGCAGGACTTTCAGGAGGAATTCAAGCAAGGGCTTAATTTATAATCTTATAAAAATGTTAGACATTGCAAACCATCCACGCATCCAACACTCGCTTCCTTCCGTTTCGTGCTTGGCTTAATTCACAATGGTCGATATGAACTGCAATACTGTCGATAATCACATTAAACATTACTTGAGTCTTCGGAACACAACATATTAGTGGAACTTGTCACAACTTGCGCCACGAATTGGTCGTGAATACTAAATGAATAGTCTCTCTGAGCCGAATGCGTAATTATACGTACATGTAAGTGCTTGTATTAGTTGCATAATTACAAAAATAAACTTAAGTTTTGAAAATATTCTTAAATAACTTATGAGTATAAAATGCAGCGAGTCGCTCACTAATAAAAAGGAAACGAAATTGGATAATCCGCCATCAAAGGTGGTTCCAGGTTGAAGAAAAGATTGATCGAAAATGTGTACGATAATTAAACAAAAACATTGCATGCTTGTCCAATCTCTGGATTTTTTTCCTTTCATTGGTCAGACAAAATACTATGACACGTCATCTGAAAAATTGTATATTACTTCCGCTTCCCTGTTTTTCCTGATGAATTTGCATCAATTGACGGTGGAAATAATGCTTTGTTGTAGTTTTCAAACGAATCCATAGGCCTACATAGCATCTGCTTTTTCTCCATAAAGTGATAGAGCTAAATCCCTTTAAATGAATACAGAGTTGTAATTTCCTTGTTTGACATCCCTATTTTTAATTGAATCAATTGAGATTTCCCAGATCAACACTTTTTATACCGTGATGACGGATTCTTTTCCATGAGAGAATTTTCGAGAGAAATTAACTAACAACAGATTGAAATGGCTGTTATTAAATTATCTATATACTGTAAATAATCACGACATATGCTATATTCACACAAATCCACAGGTACTATTTTTAAGTTTAAATACTTAGTTTAAGTCATTCAAATTGCATTTCTGCGTTTTATTATGCATAGCACGTATACGTTTGATAATCCCAAAACGATCGAATTTCGAACTTTTAACCTAAAAACATCCCTAAAAGTGGCATATAAATAAATATTCAACATTTTATTTGGGGCGAACGAATCTTCACCAGCGACGCGTTAACCGTTATCTTACGCTAACTAGTTTGGATAAAAATGGCGGCTAAATTTCACAAGCACTATAAGGACAGCCCTTGATGAAAGCAATGAAAGTTTTAAGACTTTTGTTCATAGAACTTCTACTTCGCACTGTATATGTACTAGTTGCTTCCCTTAATGCTTTCCTAGGCGCCACCTTCTTACCCGGCCCGGATTTGTTTAGTAAACAAATGCATAAAAAAATTATAAGAATAGTCTAGACTTGTATACTAGGCTTGTTCATTAGAACAACTTTCTTTTGAGAAAAACACTATCTAGAAAGCTCGTCAAGTTTTTTTTTTCCACGCGAAAAATATCCAGAGTGAGAAAGTTGGTAATGCGATGGCAGCGGTTTTCCATCGCTCAAAACGTTTATTTCAAGAGTTAGTATTAAATGGAAGTTTAAAATAACAATGAGACTAAGAATGATGACCCAGAAATTCACCAGAAACTGGATGGAAATGTTTTGACAGCACTGACTATTCAGACAAATTTATCTGGAGTTAACGTCTTCGCTACATGTATTTATCCGGAATTCAGGGCATAAACTCTTTCCCCGCCAAAACACGACATTCAGAAATTTGCGCAAAAATTTCAACGAACCAAAGACATATGGACGGCTTGGACGCCAAAACTATATAAGTTTATATTTATGGCTAAGTTATAGCTACGTTTATAGCCGAAACTATAAGCTGAAACGAGTTAACATAATAGGCTACTTTGGGTGATTCTTAAAGTACGAATCTTCAGAATAAATCCGTGTCCTGCCTCTTCTTTTCAAACCAAATTTCGCTAAATTTCGCTTGAATGTCAAAAAAACACGCTAAACATTGACCTTATCAAAATAATTTGATCTACATGTATGCATTAGATCATTAGATCTATGCAAAATAATTTGATCTCAGCATTAAAATTTCAGCCTTGCTGCAAAGGCTGAAATTTTAAACGCAGAAAATCCATCTGAGTACAGCCGCTGATGCATTAGCTGCTTAGATGCATCTAAACGCGTTGTCCAAACATGTCCGTGCATGTATAAAAGCTGCTCAAACTTGTTTCTCACGTTTGATTTATGTAGACACGTGGAAATTTGATCGAACTAAGCGACTTTTTAGCATAGAGGAGCATAGGGAAAAAATCCGTTCTGACTGTTTTGACCGAATAACATGGCTAACCGGATTAAACGTGATCGAATTAAGCGGCCTTAACTGTAAAAGTTGAGTGACCCTTCCCTGTTGATTTCTTTCTTCTGATGTTGTGAATGGGTTTTTTTTTGTTAAGCACTGCAGGGTCTCCACAAAATCGAACCATTTTAAAGACATTACAATATCAAATGTTCGGAGACTTTATGGACACCCTGTATTCAAATACATGCTTAATTAACGGGCTTGTGCAGAACACAGACCACGAAACCCACTAAAATTTACGGTAAGTCAGGATTAGCAAAAGTTCTGAACAGGGAGTTTTGCTAATTACAAAGCTTAATTAGATTGTGTTTTGCCAATCAGTACGTGCGTTTGTCAAGTACAAACCATTGAGAGCAGACGAGCCATTTAAGCTCAAGTATTTTAGCTTCACTTACATTGATGAGTCTGTCGATTGCATAAATGGGAAAAACAGAGCAATCTGCAATTTCAATTTGGCTGAGAGCGTTTGATAGCAGTAATTAATCAATGCATTTGACATTCAAAACGTCCTCTGATATTTTAATAAAAATGGAAAAAAAATTAATGTCCAGGTCCCAAATGCACTCCGGTTATTATTTTACCCTCTTTATCAACGGAAGGTTTCGCATTTAGATGTGAAATCCTCTCCAGCTTCTGGTTTCGATGAACGTGCAGTCAGTCTTCAGGGATTCATCAATCAAATTTCTGCCTTAATTTATACAAAAAGATTTTTTTTAAACAAAAGAATCTAATGGCGCGGAAAATATGCTGGACAATTAAGAGAATTGTTTCGTCAATATATTCATGATACCGTATATCGATATATCATACGAACGCCACGTATTATCGATTGCGAGAATGCATTATGCATGAAGAAACCAGAGACTTGTCTAATGCATAACAAGTCCGTCAGAGAAATGATATGCAACGAACTTTAGATAAATTCATATTCCAAATTAGGATGATGAAAATTGCACGAAATTGATCAATGAGCCAGCAGTGCGCATGAAGTCCTTCTAAACATCCTATATGGCTGATTGGGAAATTAGAGTTTATAGTCGGAGAGCAGGGGTTATCTTATCTTTAATGTTCAATGGCTCGCCGGCCATGATTTATGAATCGCTGACATCTTTATAATATAGTTCGTAATAATTCTGTCCGAGAGAACAGTGGCACAATGAACCTTGATTACTACTTGCCAGCTCGGGCAGCCACCCTCATGTAATAGAAGACCATAAAAAGTGGCAATATAGCAATGATACACAATGAAGCTACAAATTGCTCAAAGTGCCGATGGAAGGACATGCAATCAAACGAGAATAAAAGTTAAGATTTCAATTTCATTAATTAATTAAATAAATACAATGTATATCATGAGCTCAAGAGGGATGTAACTTTTATTGCAACCAAAGGGAAACTATTGGGCCATGCTGCATCCTGAAGATAATGTGTTACATCGACTAATGATGGAATTTTACGCACTAATAGCATACACAATATCCCTAGTTTTTTTCCCTGACTTTTCAAGGTTTTCACAAAAGTTTTCCTGATCAAAAACAATGTCAAAATTGATATAATGAATGCCAATGTTATTCACGATTTTGCAAAAGTTGCACAAGAAAATATTAAAATATTTTTCAAAATTTACTATGATAAGTTTTCAATTTTTTTAAATAAAGTTTTACAAAATTCGCATAATAAAATTTTGTTTCGATAAATGTTGAAACTTTTGCAAATTTGTACTCGTGAACATTTTAAAATTATGCAAATTTATCCTCAAAAACTTACATTTTTGTAAATTTTTATTAGGAAAAAAGTTGGAAATCTTTTAAAATTTGTAGTAGGAAACTATGGCAAATTTTTTACTCGGAAAATGTTCAAAATTTTGCAAATCGGTCCTGAGCTCATCATGTGGAAACATTAATTTTGGATTGTGATAACATTAACATTAATACGTTGAATTTCCTTGAGTTTTTCAGAATAAATTCTTCCCTGATATTCAAGGCCTGGGGACAGCCTGTATACTGTATGTTGGGTAGCCTTGCAGGTTTTACAGTGTTTTAATTGCATGGTTTCCAATTCATCGCCCTGCACGAAAACCGAGAGAACAAGAAACCATGCAGATCAATTGCATTTTAGATTTATTAAAATTCCAGTCTAGTTTTTGTGCGTACTGAATAAGAGAATGAGGAAGGCATAGCATATGCTGGGAATTTACTGTAGTATAATGACAGGGAGTTCAGAAATCCCAAACCAGGAGGATAATAAAATGTTCCAGATCATCATTACATAATTGTTAATGTTCAAGTCCAAACTTTATGAGCAAAGCCACGTTTACCATAATGAACCTTAGCCACCACAACCTATTAATTCATACACATGCAACTACTTTGAAAACTATGCCATCTATTTTACGGTATGTGAATGCAATGAAGAAACTAATACGAGTCTGCTGGTTTTTAGAAGGGAGATGCATCAGCTCTAGTGTGTGCATCAAAAAAGCGGACGAAAATACAGACGGAAGGCGCCAAAAACTCATTTTCAGTCCTTAATTGCAATCAACAAAAAAACCTGAGCAATGAAATGCGTCTGTGTGGAGGAAACATAACGACTGGAAAGGAATGCAATCTATTTCATTGAACAATGCGTTCGTACAGTGTTAAGTGCAATGGCTATTGAGCCTATAGACAACTCCAGAATCTGTTACAGTGAACGCGCAGGAAATCAGTCATCCAACCAGCTTTTTTGGGTACAGTTGACTAAGTACTATCGTGCAAAGATGGCAGCAACAAAGTGCGGTTTAAAACCACTACAGACGGTAAATTAAAGTATCACTGCATGAAGTTCTTAAGTTCTCCAGTTTACTTGTTTAATTTTTCGCGAATCTGTCACATTTAATGAGTTCGCCATGCATATTCCCGATAGAATAAATTATAAACGTAGTCTTTCAATTCGTTTGATTACTAGCTTATCGAAGAAATTGCTTGTTAAATTGTTATTTACCAATATGAATTTATGGGGATCAGAACAACGGCTTACAGGAAGGGTTGAAGAACTACATGTACATGTATAACGGATGTACTTGTCAAGCCAGAATGCCTTGTCCGCTGTAATTGTGCAAGAACAGTGGACTTTTGATAAGGAAGACGTAAAAATTTAGTCATGATGACCATAAAATATCGCAACATTCTTAATGACAACAGCTTATATTTCAGCAGAATATTTCATTGTAAAACCAACCAATCAGCTTTACCCCCGATATGTCTAAGACAAGATAGACTGATAATATCCGCTGCAACTACATAATTGAGCAATGTCAAGTGCTGCATGACTATGTTTCGATACATATTTTAATCATTACGAAAAAGACGATAATGATAATATTGGCACGGCATAGACCTAAAGAAATATCCATGCCTTACTTCCTGCAACCCATTCTTCTATTCATGATGCTTGTCGCTCATAAAACGTCAAATGTCTACTTTATAATGTAGACATCAAGATCAGACGATGTATGAAATGTAGCCATGTCATGTACACTTTATCGCTGGCAATGAAATCTTAAACTAATACATAATTCATGACAGTCACGGGTCCCCATTCCTTTTTATCCATATAGACGTGCATATACTTCCGACCAATGTTTGTGTTTAGGGGACGGAGAATGCATTTTCACGCTGCAGAGGTGCCAAAATAAAGATGGAAATGAGGTGGAAAACATGCGCTGCATTCTTTTGCTATATAAACCTCCAAGCATTATTGTTATAAACTGCACCCCTTTTTATGCATATTTCTATGATAATGACTGCAGTGAGACGAGGGTCTGCAGTCATAACGTCGTGTGCAATACAGAAGGGTGCTTCTCTGGAAAACAAGTTCTGTAGCATACATGTACTTCACACGTAACAAACTTAGGGTAACACGTAAGGTAATAGACTATATTGATGGCCTCAGAAATTCGAAACTCGTGTAAACTACAGGTTAATCAATGAAATTCCTTAACTCACCCAACACTGCCAATACTTGCATTACAGCTGTAAATATGCTGCTACAGTTTACATAACTCGGATTGCATCATACTGCATGATGTATGACAGTAAAAGGTTGAAACTTACCTGTAAAAATAAAGAAAAAAACATTAGTTACAATGTTGTAAACAACGAACAAAAATTGTAAAGGGATGCACAAATAGTTAGAAAGCTTGTACATTTTACATCATATAGCCTACATGCGCATGTACTGCACTGCACACCAAACTTCTGCTTCAGAAGTGCTTCAACTCAACCCTTTTCATTTTCAGATAAAGCGAATTTTAATGCTCGGTAAGGGTAAGAGCACGTTAGCAATTAAAAGTGTCTTTGAACACTTAATTTCGAAAGAGTGTCGCGTAGTGGTATTGCAGACCCTTAAATTACCACTAGGCGATACTGATTATCAAGGACAATTTAATTGCTAACGTGCTCTTACCCTAATGCATGGTGACAATACTGTCATTTAGCTGAAGCTATACGTAGTAACCTCAGATAATGTCGTTTTTAATGAATAGAGAGCTAATTTCGCTTAACTCAACACCGACTTAAATCGAAAATTGACAATTTTTTTCAGTCCTTTCACTTTTGTTCGCTGTTGCAACTACAACATGTTAGTTATCATAGCAAGTATTGGTGAGCCTTTGGGGTCCAGCATCTAGTTCCCTTTTTCAAGGAACTATAGCGTGTCTTCCTCATACATTCTCGACGATAAAGTTCTTCCATATAACTATATGACTTTTATGAAATATTTAAAATAGAATCTAGGGTTTAGATTTCCCTTCTATAAAAGTCATTCAGATTCATAAGCGCTCCCCTCCCAATGGCATCAGCGTTATTGAAGAAGCTCGCAGCCAAGGTAGAAGATTCCACGAATTGAAAGGAGGAAAGAAATCCTTCTTCGCATTCAGTTATTCATGTCATTGAAAACAAGTAATATAAATGCAAACTTTTTCGGAAGCAAATAGAGGAAGATGTTATAAAAAGGATCGAGATGCGATTATGTCCCCGAAATCGGATATTAAATTTCCGGTACCTTAAGTATTAATGATATATACATACGCCTGGAGGATGATCCACTTTCAACAATGGACAACGACATAATAGGCGGAATGAAATTCAGACAAGGAGAGGGACGCGATAAAGAGGATGGCATCCATTACATAGGCACGTGATCAGGGACTGTCACAAATCCGCTTCCAAACGGTTATGCGAGCGAAGAATTCTCGTAGTTCTGCATTACTGCGAGGATGCAATTTGAGGAGGACAAATAGCGATGCAATTTAAGCGAGAGTTGTGGATGATGAGGGAAATTATTTGATGATACACTGTATAACAACTGTTGGATATGGCCAGGAATTCTATTTATTAAATCGTTTAGTTCTAAGACTAAATGAAGTACTCAAAACAAACTCATAAATTATAGCTTTATCGAAAAATTTGATATTTTTACAAGTATCTCAAATGAAATAATAAAAGCATGGAATGACATAAATGCTAGAGCTCTAATCACCATAAGGTTGAATGGATCACCATATTTTAAAAAACGAAAAACATGCATGTTTCGTTTGTTTAAAATTTGTGTAATACAGTAAACCTGTACGAACACACGCATGCTGGCAACAAATTATCCAACACGGTCAGTTTAAGTAACTGACTTCCATTAAGAAGTTGCATAGGATGTTTACGCTGCAAATCACAGTATCTTAAACAAAATGTCCCAAGAACTGATGCATTTATTTCGGCATTTAGGATGTTTACGTTGTGAAAAATAAGTAAATTTGTAAAAGCACGTGCTGGAAACAGCTTATGCATCATAACCTCTTCAAGGGACACCAAGCATATAATTCCCTTTAAAAAGTGGCCTAACATGTTTACGTTGCAAATCAAAAGTATATTAAACAAAATGTCTTCGAACATTGATGCATCTATTAAGGCAAATGCTGTAACTCGAAACGAGTTGCACCATTTTTGGCAATCAATAAGCGTGCGAGAGTTAAGCTATTTAAGAAGCTTCACTTCGTCTTACTTCGTCTTATTTTAAACATCCTAAGATTTACATTTTAGGATGTTTTGATTTAAAAATCAGATCTTTCTTCGTGGGATATTTTTAAAGCCGACGAGATTTTCCTAAATATCGGGGAATGAATGAAAACGACTTCTTACCAGCAGAAATTCCTATTAAGCGAGTTTTAAACAAGTGCTTACTGTCACTGGTTTTAGAAGATACGCTCTAAGGGCTATTTAGATTTAATTTTGTAGTTGTGAGAAGTGATGTTATTCACGGATATTTCCAATTCCATACCTGTTTCCTTGTGTGTGGTTTAAGTCCAGGGTCTATTTGAATGATAATTTAATGGTGAGTATATGACTATGTAGTTACATTTCGTTGCTAGAGGATGTTATTCGTGTTATTTGTTAGTTCTGTACAGTAAGTGGAAGCTATTCGAAATTGTGTCCATATGTAAGGTTCCTAAATATCTTTTTTCAGAACGTTGATGGTGTCAGTTTCTGGACATCCGTGCACACTATAAAGTTTGAGGTTAAGCTTGCGACGACCAGATATCACTGACCTCAATCTGCCCGAACGTCCTTTATGGATTTCCCTTTCGAGCGATTCCCATTCACCTTAGCAAACACTTTCTGAAGACCCTTTTATAGTTTTCAATTTCAAAAATGGCCGTTTGCGTGGCCATCCCCGGCATGCTGTTCGACGTTCCTTAAAAAGCTACCATTTTAAATGCCAAAAATTCAATAAGCGCAACTCGTGATGTGGAACCGTGGATGGGCCTGCAGCCACGTGATTCCGTGCTGCAGTCTCGGCAAAACTTTGTAGGGTCGAACTAATGCGTTCCATAGAATATCGGAGATAGAAAACAGTTTTCAATAAAAATAGCATCCCAACGTTGCTCAACTTTTATTGCGACAACGCTGCAGACGCCATTGAAAAAAATCGGCACAATGGCAGCCCCATATTCAATCGAACGAAATAAAAGCAAAAAGGAAGAGAAGGGGGGGGGGAGAGAAGGATATCTCTCGACCCCGAAATATACAAATATATTTCGAAAACTGCGTGGATGGAAGCCAATATAATCCGACGTGACATAACGATGTTTTCCTGAATCCATCGAGAGTACGGAGCGCCTCCCTCCCATATTGGCCATTCATTTTTTATGCGCATTGGCAATGTCTTCAGCATCAAAACCAAAATCGGATTTTTATGGGAAGGAGTTGGCCAAGAAGGCGGCTCAGAAGCGAGATAAAAACGTTGGGATGATTTAAAATTGGCGTGGGATTTGAATTTATGCCCGAAATTCGAAGTGGAAGGAGGTAAGATGGTCGACGAAACCCCGCGGGGTGAACTCGGTGGTCACGTCGCTCTCAACCAAAACAGCTGCTTGTCGGTTATTAGGCTTTGGGGGCCCATGATTTCAAACGCAACACGCTGGCTGCCATGTTTCGGTGTATCACGCCATCCTTACATATTTATAACGACTGAGCGTAATTCGAAAACGAACACAAAAACTGCCATTCCGTCAGCTAGGACAGATTCTCACGCCCGTGTTGGTTTCCCGATGTCCCCGTTGGGGGGCAATCACACACCACCGTGGGGCCATGCGGGAATGCCCGCTATTTCCTGCGCGGCACCTGAGCGTGACGAATAAAGACGAATCCACGGTTAAAAGCCTGTTATTTCGATCACGCTTAATCCGGTCAGCCATTTAATTCGGTCGAAACAGTCAGAAAGTGTTTTTTTCCTATGATGCCCTATGCAAAAAAAGTCGCTTAATTCGGTCATCTCGTTGCATAATTCGATCAAATTTCCACATATTTTTTGCGCGAAACAAGTTTGAGCAGCTTCATACAAGCACGGACTCGTTTGGACAACGCCCAAACATGCATTTAAGCATCCATTGCATCAGAGGCTGCTCTCATATGGCTTTTCTGCGTATTTTAGAAAAATTAAATCTCAGCCGTTGTAGCAAACAGGCAACATCAAACATTACTTACAACTTGTTTTTCAATTCAATTCAACTCAGTACCCTACTATCAGTAAATAAATACCATGTGGTAGGGGGGAGTAATCCATCAATCCATAAATACAATTCTAAAAATATGTAAATACATATGTACAATTAAATAAATGTATTTCTATAACATAGAACAAATTATTTTGGTTTGGAACTTCGGTCAATCTTTAACGTGTTTTTTGACGTTCATCGTCTATTTCGGTCAAAATCGCTGGAACCAACGTGATCGAATTAAGCGGCTTTCACTGTATAAAACTCATCCTAGGTAGCGGTCTACAAGGCTGTTTGATTTCTAGAGACACGAGTTGACAAAACTGATACATGGCCATATCAAAATTTGGCCATAGATTCCTCCATTGTCATACACTGTACATGTGCATGTTGACTTTTTCCATACATGCCCATTTTCTGGTATGGCCCATGCATGTTCCTATATGTTACCATGCATGGCATTATGAAATTTTCCACCCGCGGATATTATTCGTACAGTGTATATGGATGGAACCCTGTAACTTAATTTATGCTGAACATGGATATGCTATCCATTTTCTTCTATAGCAAAATTTGAATTTTGCATTTACGTTTTCAGGATCAAATCGGTCTCGGCAATCTCGGAAAATGCAACCAATCAATGATTATTTAAAAGGAATTGTCAAAAGACTGAATGCTTATTTTTCATTGTTGGTGAGGCAACAACCCCAACATGCATTGCTGCAGGGGGCTTTCCTGAAATTTGTCTTTAAAGCGAGCTCAGGACTAATCATCATTAAGTAATACCCATAAAGGAAAATTTTATCATCACTAAGTACTCTCTAAATGCCACGACAGTCTAACAATGCACTTGAATTGGAAATATTTATCCAAATTAGGCTAATGCACGGGATAATCAATGGTTCTCTTTTATCTTAATATGAATTCCGTTTCAGAGAGTTGACGCAGCTATGTCAAAATCGATTTTGATGCATTTCTGAGCAGATTAAGCAAGAACAAACATCTGCAATGAACATAATACAGTAATCTAATTTTTATCAAACGATCTTCTCACTCTGTAAATTTATGCTAGAAAGGATACGAGAAAATGTTTGTTAGACTGATTATCCGATGGTAAAAGCTTTGAAACAATTTATAGAACATAAATGCCACGATATTTATGTTAATTTTTTTTAATTTTTACTAAAGTGTCAAACTTTAGAAAAAAAAATTGATTCATGTCTAATTTTCTTTCTTTTTTCTTGTTATTCCTGTTACAGAGAAAATGAAATGCATTTCATTCAATTTTACTTGAATAGACGGCCGCATTCTAGTTTTTCTTAGTAAGAAAATCCAATAATTCATCTTTTTTACACTTACGATGTTCCTTCCCTGGAAAATAGAAAAATTTAAGCCCTTTTTCATACTTTAGGGTTTTTCTTTGCTGGTAAATATAACGTTTCTTGGTTGTTGTTTTGTTCATCATATTTTTTCATACAGAGAACATGAAAAGATTCATCTGTTTTCAAAAATCTGTCCATGATAAAAAAACACCATGAGAGGACAAAAAAAACCGAATAGATGCTTTATCAAATTTGCTACTGTTGCTACGTGATTTCATCCCGAAAGTCAATGCACGCTTTCATTACACTAAACTGTACATATTTGCGTAGAAAAAGCTCGAGATGACTTCTCGGCTTGCCAAAATTACGCGTTTTTACTTATTAGTTTGGCGAAGGGGCATTTTTTTGACGTCGTGTTTACACGTTTCGATTTAATAACACAGATGCCAAAAATAGAGTCATCTGTCTCAACGTCTTCGAGGGTTGCAGCAACGGCCATTCATCAGCGGCGAAATGCCACAGCCATTTTATACAAATAAACACTGCGAGTGAAAGGGAGGAATCCGTCATTCCCTCCGTGCCTTAAACCAACAACAGACCGACTTCGGAATTCAATTATAGGGTGGAAAAAAAGATGTATGAAAGCCATATACCAAAAGCCTGGAAGTAATATCGGGATAGGTGGCAGTTCGACGCGCTAACGGTAAATATGGCAAATTCCTCCATTTTCTCAATGTCTTCGACGTTCGCTGTCTGGATGACCAAATGCCTTTGGCTAAATCAATCTATTGGATCCAGACGCTCCCTAGAGGAAAAAGATCATCGGATCCATCAGATCCGTGTCATAAATGTGGAGAAGCAGTAAAAGTGCGGGAATGGTGGCTGGGATGAAATATGTCACCATCTATAAACCGGTGACGAATACAGATTAAATCCCCCAGACAGTGCAGCGTCAGAAAAAAGGCACTTTTCAACGCAATGTCTGGTGGAATTTCTCATTTTACAAGAGACGGAACTTGCTCCTTAATTGAAATAAGTGCTTCTATCCTATCACGCGTCTCACGGACCATATGCTACGATACATATTGCGATCTAATAAAACAGTACTTATATTTACAAAGACACGATCGCATAATGCAACGGCATTATCCATATAGTATCCAGTCATGAAATTGCGAAAATTGCTATCTCTTGATCTTCCCTGCATGGAGACTGTGCATGCAGGGAAGATCAAGAGATTGTTTAAGTTATCCAACTTTTCGCAAAAGAAGAATTGCAGATTATGCAGAATGTTTTGTTATAGTGAGAGCTCATGTTAAAACTCATAGTGTACACAATTTCACATAGAGATGTGAAATTGTGTAATTCGATTATCACATTTACTGCGTTAAACTTATTATTAACTTTGGGTGAGAACAACTGAATGCTTAATATTGCAGGCGTTTACAACTCGGCGTATACTAGCGCAACCAAGCGGGATCAAAAGTGTAGCCATCCATTGCATATGGCGCCTATGTACCGTAAAAACGTGTCCTGCACTCATCATGAGATGCTAATGCGCATGTGGAAGGTTTCACGCGGAATGTTTCACCTAGCATAACGCATGCAGTGCCGATACCAGGCATACTGACCATCACGCTGATATCAGCATTCATTGTGCGCCCCAAAGCTGAAAACAAGCAGAAAAGAAGCTAAAAGAAGCACGTCGAAAGTAAGCATCCATTATGTCTCACCCTAATTCCCATGCACGTGTAGAATGTATGCATGGACATGTATACAGTACATGTTTTTAATGTTGCAGTTTGGATATAGGATCAATTTAGATATATATTTCTTTTAAAAAATAAGCTTTATCTCGACCGCATCCAAGTTAGCTTTTAATATGTCATCATTTTCAAGTTCTTCCAAATTCTGCTCTGAATGACTGCGTGCATATATAATGACGAGTCTGGAGATAATTACGGTATATAGACGAAACGACAAAAAAGAGCCTACAAATTTCATCCCCCATAAAACGTCTATCAACGTTCTCACATTTTTAATTAAATATAAATGTTATTAATGGTGTCGCAGCATTTCCTAATTTGTAGGTAGTGAGCAGTGAGTGATCCACGGTCTTACGACGTCAATAACGAATATTTGGCAAGCGACAATTACAGTAATTCGGAGGCCCCTAATTACAAATTGCAACTGTCAATTTCTGCATATAGATTAGTTCGTAAATGTACACGCTAAATTTCTTAAAACACGGAAGAAAAGCCTGGTGTATACGTGCGCCAACGTCGATGTTGTTGGTTTTTTTTTATTATTATTTTTCAAATATAATACGTTTTTGACATTTTGAAATTAATAGCGTTATGAAATATAAATGTGGAAACGTGTTCTCACGAATAGACAGGAAAGTGTAATTATACATTTCAAAATGAAATTACATACTTTGCCCGTATTAATGATATGTTAAGAGAACGAAATGATTGTCGTCACCGAGGGAGTATGCTGCAACCTGATTTTGTGGCATATTAAGAAGTTGGAAAGTATTGGAAAATAAATAACTATATAATGGCTTTAATTACAAGGCTGTAATTCAGCATGGACCAAAGTTAATAAATTTAGTATGCTTATTAATTTAATATCTTGCGAGCATTTTGACGCGAATCTTTGGATGAATGTTTATACAAGTGTTTGCACGCTATATAGATACCAAGAAGGGCAAGAACAACTTCACATTTACTTTAACGACTCATAAAAATTCTTGTGAAAAAATTTTGGAGGCGTTTCTGTAACAGTAAACAGCAAATGGCATAAACGAGCCGGTATGATAATAGAAACGGATGGTCCTTCTAGCCACACATCGTGGGAACCGAGCAGCAACATTAAAACACTGAGAATCCAAGAGTTCGGATTGGATAACAGTTTTTAATGGCACTACCAAGATTTTATTAGCCATTCCCCTAACTAAAAGCAACAAACGTTGTTTTTTTCCCGCCTTAAGGAGGATGGCTCTTGGTATACATGGATACTCGCTAAAACAAACAAATGTTGCGCGACCACACTAATTCTACACTTCAGGGTCTCGAAACTTGCTAAAAGCAAGATGGCCGCCTAAGCGCTGCCAAAAAGGGGTGTCATCATAAAGAGCAAAACTGCTATTCTGACCGAGCCATTATACGTGGGGTTAAGACGAACCTCTGCTTTGTACATGAATTTTACACTGCCCTACCCTTCCATGGTTTAGCAAAGGATTAATAGGGGGAGGAGAATGTAGCAACTCGCGAGCTATTCCGGGTGTAACGCTAAAGCGGACCCTGCATTCAGCCATGTTTCTGGGGAGAAAAATAGGGGCAGATTGAATGGATGTTGGAAAACAGTCCGTTTAGTCATATAGCAGCTAGCGAGCGAGATACCGGGTACAGACAACGATTTGAAACGAGAGGAGGGTCGGTACAACCTTGCCAAACAGGTTCTCGGGGCGAGCGCCATCTTGGATTCACCTGGGGAGAAGCATGGCCGCCTGACATGGCCCTAAGCTGCTGTTTTTTCCCCCCATTGTGCATCTCTGTAGCGTTTTGTCCAGCGGGTCTTGAATTTGTGCGTGTGCAACAACACTGGTCAGAGGGATAATCGAGGCGTAGGCAACCGCACTTTTCCCAGAGCATACTTTCGTATAAAAACATGAAATCTTGTAGTATTGCGAATGAAATGCTAAAAATAAACCCACATCACATCATCGAGGGTTCGGATATTCACGTTGTTCAATTTCAAAGGCTGAACCTGTGTCCTGGTTTACTGTTTCATCAGCCATTTTCATGGGCCGAGCATATACCCCTAGGGTTCGGGAGCGGCTGGAATCGATCGCCACTTAGAAGTAATTAAAAACTTGCTTTCCTTTTTTTTTTCTTCACTTATTTACCCTGGAAGAAAGCCTACATCGCTGCATTGAATGCACCACAATCAGTTTTTTTTAAGCAATTATGCTGTCCAATATAGACCAGGAAAAATCATCATATTCAACTTTTTCGAAGTCAGCAAATGAAAACTATCAGATATTTATAAACTTGCGAAAAAAATAAGGCTTTTTCAAAATATGTATTTTCTTATAGAAGAAACATAGCTAACATCGTTTTTATGGATGTTTGTTGAAGACCTTCAATTTGTTTTAAATATTAAAATAACAGCTTGTAATCTTCATCTTATGCGTGCACGCATATCTTAGCAGCTCATCATATTTAAAGCATTATACATTAGCGGTACTCAAACAGACGAACACGTTTTAGCGAAACTGCAATGTCGACCTTTATGAGCGGCCATAGCATTTCTACTGACCTCTTTTGAGTACCACTTTTGAGGAACCGTTCATAAAGGTCGACATTGCAGTTCTGCTAAAATTTGTTCGTCTGTTTGAGCACCGCTAGTATAAAGAGAATTATATGGGCCATACTGCTAAATCCAATTCCACTCAAATAACTTCAAGGTCTGCTTAAACAAAAATGCAACATACAGTTTACATCAGCTTGCCACAATTTTAAATAATTGTTTTTCATCACTCAAAGTTATAATGCCATTCAAGTTTCCCGCCATTTCTCCTTAGCTCCTAGAAAACAGGTCAACCGTGCCCTATGGTCTATGGAAGAGGAATGCAGCCTCCGCACAGAGATTTATGGTAGAAAATCCATCCGAGGGAGTGCAATTTGTCCGCAGTTCACGCAGGTCTTTGTAAAGGGCAGTTCCGTCAATTACTTCCCACTTTTCAGGGGGCGAGTTTTTCCAGAGCCGAGGAAAACTGATTCCATATTTCATAAATCAAGGCTCGTTTCAGCATTTACAGCCGAATGATTAGGGCGTTTTATCATCTCGTACCTATGTTCTTTCATGCGATATCAACGTTGCATTATTACGCTTTAATAGACCACTTCGCAGAACGGAGCAGCAGATTTATTGCGCAGTTTTAGCGCTTTTAACGTGTTTAACTAGTCTAACAACCCCCTTATGTATCGAAGAGTGTTCATGAGCAAAATGAGATCATCGAAAGCGCCGTAGGCAAAGATCGAGATTATCGGAAAGCAATAAATAAAAAAGATAGGGAAAGGGGCTGCAAGCTATATGTTTAAGATTCCACGCCATACATTTTATTTTGGAAAAAAGAGGTTTGAATACGACCCGTTACACACGTTTGTTTTACGAAATAAAAATGGCGATGGTATGTACGTGTCCCATATACGACATTGGTGATTACTGCCCCGTCTAAGAATCTGGTAACTATGTGGTTCTTCGAAGTGCTATCAGTGTTGTTCAATTTCTTATACTAATCAGGCAATAACCACAATGGCATTTTGCAGCATTGTTTCATGCAGTTAAAATTCGCAGTTGACAGTTTGACCCGCTCTGACACTGATTTCAGTTTTTATCAACGCGCACCGGCACCGTGTAAATTGACTCATCTAAATAATCTGGAGCACATCCTAAAGATTTATTCAATCTGCATGCAGGTATTTTATGGAGATATTCTTATCGGGGAAACGACGTTACGTGTGCTATTTTGTGTGTGCAAGTTGAATCCTAGAGTAACCTCAACTTCGAAATGCGAAACTTGTTTGAAAAAATCGAGGCTAGATGGCGTTCACTCCAACCGCCATTACCAGTCTCCCTCGCCATAAATTTCCATAACACTGGCCAGTTTCGTACAACCGGGGTTTTTTTGTTGTTCCCCCTTTTGAAACTGGTGGTTCGGTGTTGACCCCATTGCCAGCACCACCCTCAATGTTGAAAACTGGAGATAAGCCATTAGAGGGAGTTTTGGAGAGGAGATAAAACGGAGTAAGAGTTAAAAAACATTCACTTATTAATGTTATCATTAAAATGAAAAATAAAAACAACACGTTGAATAAATTAACCTGATTT
The DNA here is from genome assembly GCA_034698745.1 of Megaphyllum sjaelandicum. Lineage (NCBI taxonomy): Eukaryota > Metazoa > Arthropoda > Diplopoda > Julida > Julidae > Megaphyllum > Megaphyllum sjaelandicum. Next base: position 9,787 of record JAQGBX010001085.1, on the reverse strand, counting down.
CATTGCCTCCATACCATTTCGTTTAGCATCCAAACCCGTATTTAATATAATCACGCTGCTTTTTCGCAATCAAAACACGTACTCGCATCTGCGCACCAACAAAAAATCGCTAATGGTCAAAATTATCTCTAATCTTTGGATTACAAGTAATAAGTGTTGTTTCATTAAGTTGAATTTTGAATAAAACTTGGCTACACGGGATTCGAAAGCAATTTTAGCTGAAAACTGACATGCACGGGGAGGAAAAAACACGAAATTCGAAACATAAAAATTAACTTCAATTAGCAATTAATGACAAATGGCCTCAAATACGTTCGAGAATAACGTAAAAAAAAAAGAAGTTAACTGTCCATAGTCCACGACGCGAAAGTGCGATAAAAAAAATTCGCACATAAATGTAGGCTGAACGTTTCTAGTTCTAAGAAAAACAATCAGCGCTTGGTTTATCTGAATTACATTAAGCAGGCCTATAACAGTCACGTATTGTAAACTGTACATGTATTTGGTGAAATTTTTACACGTAATCGTGAGTAATTAAACCTCTTGGAAACCACGAATCACAAAATAAAAAAGAATACAAAATTCCATCGGCTAACAGCGTGGAACTAAGCGATTTTGCACTAATTATACTTATAAAGCGTGATCATTAAAGTCCAAATATTTCCATTTCATTAATTTCTAGGTTTTAAGTAATAAATGTTTTTTTTTACACGTAACCTGCATCTCGAATACGAATTTAAATCAACATACTATACACTGTGTATTCGGATAGGCCGGGATAGCTAGCTATAACTTTGAACGGCTGGACCACGCAAAAGAATTGTTTTGTCGGTGTTTAACATGAATTTCATTTAATATATTGATCTGTCATGGTCGTTATGACAGCGTGATCCAAATACCTGTAGCATGACAATGCACATGTACAATTGTAAGATTCATTGCTATATTCATACATCTTGTATTTGAAAGATCACGTGTAGTATTTAAATTACTGTAATAATAACTTAGTGAACATCGCAGAAAACATTTTAACACTTATGGCAAAGCAAATAAACGAATTTGATTTTCTGTTTTACATTGATATCAACGAATTGGCTAACAATGGCTGTCCCAAGTTACCCAAGTTGACCTGCAATGACAGCCTATTCATTGCTAATCTCTGGAATGGTCCTGCCCCGATGGTCATCGGTATTCATACATGTATAACGATGCATGTGACCACAAAAGGACAGGTGTTCATATTCTTCAAAAGGTATATACTATAGTAACGAGACATGTACTGCCAATGGTCGTCCAAACCTGACCAAAGACAGCTCGACTCATTGCTAATAATAATATTGTAAAAAGAACAGAAAAGCGTTTCCTTAATTGCCATGTTCACCAGCAGTTATCTAAAAAGCTGTATGACCACAATAAGAAGCAGATTACATCGGTTCTTCACCACGTATCAACGATGAGACGAGTGCCAATGGCCATCATGTGCTGACCAATGATCCACAGACTCATTGCTGATCTCGTGAGATGAAACCCATGCACTTTTTTTACTTGCCCAGTGGACAGACAGACAGACAAACAGACAATCGCATGATATTCATTCTGGCAAGTCATCAAAGGCATATGCACAGTTTTTTGCGTGTATCTTGGTAGATTGCGTGCATTAAGGCATCAATTTCTTGACCTCAAAATGAAAAGAAAAGGACGGCACGAGGGCCCTGTCTTACCTGGTCTGGCGTGCTGGCATTGTCCGTATGGCTACCCGTATCAGCACTTTGGGCCCGACCCCCGGTGTTATTATTGCTGTCACCCAGGTCCGAGCCTTTGCCATCCCTCTCGTCAATCACCAAGTCTATGGGCATTTTGCCTTTTAGGCAACTTATGTACCGATGACAGAAGTTGTCACATAACTCGTGAACCTGAAATGTAAGGAATTTAATTAAGATTGAATGAAAAGTGCGAGAACGGGGTTTGGCGAGCGCCACCCCTAAAACTCAATGGTAAGATGGGAAGACGAGCTAGACCCTGACTGACACGTCACGTTGCTAATGTTACAGTTTCGTATCCAATAAAATGCAGAACAACAACAAAAAAACCACCGTGAAAGTACGACGATGGGGGATATCGCATATTTGCGTAGCATGTCAACCCCCTCGAACAGTTTGTGGGGGGAATTTCCCGTTGCTTGAATTATGCCAAGCAATCAAAACACACCATGCAGCAGTCAAAAGCTCAAATCGTAACGCGTGCAGCATATATGCCTATTCTCAACCGTGTTTCCAATAATTCAGTTTTTTTTTTAATATACGTTATACAATCAATTTAGCATCATAAATGCCATTCAAATTTCACTTAGTTTACCAACTGAGCCAGAATTTATGGAGTGGCGGGAAAAATGAGCGGATGAAATGCTTTTTTAAAGAGCTGCACCCTCTGGTGTTATGCTGAACTTACATCTGGCGCCTTCTTAACATGAATTTGTATAAAAAAATATGCTAGAAAAAAGTTAATATTAATTGTGAAAGCTTGTTGACGTTGATTCGTTAAGCATTCAAGTACTGTATCAGTATTCAGTCCCATTTTTTAAGGGAAAAGTCTAACAATTATTGTACAGTATTAATCTCACAAAATCATTATAAAACTGAATGTAGCACTTAATTGCATTGGAACTTGTAATAAACTTTAAGGAAAACTTCGGGTTTGCACTGTATACGTGTATTTTTGCATTCAGGTACTTCTCTGGAAAAACAAACTTCAAACAAGTTTTTCGGGGTCAAGTTAAACATTTCGGAATATCGTACATTTCATTAGGTGTTATCGTTAGTTTCTCGTCAAAAGCCTCCGGGACAAGATAATGAGATACTTTTGATTTTATGTCCATGAAGGCGCTGCATGCTTTCGTCGAAATAATTTTTGAACAATAAAAAATACATTGTACACGAGTTTCGTTTTATCGACAACATGAAATTCTGCTTGGCAGATACAGTAGTATGGGTGTCGTGAAAGAATACACGTCATTGCAAGCTATTTCCAAACCAATGAGCAAATCTGCTATAAGTCTCGACCAAGTCAATCTTAAATGCATGTCGCGTTATCTGTGCAAACTACTTTCAACTGATTGCTAATTAATCGTTACACAACTCTGTCAACCTTTAAAGACTGTCAACAGTTGAAATTGATTTCTTGAAACCGTGAAGTCAACATTTTTCTAAAGCCATGCAGGCATAATGCAGTTGCAATAAAGTCCGAATAACGCAACCGGTGATTAAAACCGGTTGACTAAAACATAAAAACTCAATTAACTTTAACAGGTCTTCAAGAATTGACACACATTAGCTAACATCATTTCTTTGAAAATGCATTCCAAATTTATAACTTTTTTTTCTGTTTAGTGGATTTCGACAAAAAATATAGTAGTTTACGAGACTGCAGCAAGTTCCCTTGACAACTTTTTGTTCGATGCTTTAGACTTCAACTAAAGTTTTTCCCAAAATATGGGAACCCTATGCAATTTGCACTTTAAAAAAATGAAGCAACGTTCGTTACGTTCCGAAATAATTTCCAAATTAATAATAGGCCATTATGATCACGATTGCACAAGCCTCAACATTTCAAGAGCTAAACCACTTCTGCGCTGAAAAGGCAGATGGGAATGAAACGAGAGGGTGACGTGACATTAAATTCAAGAATAGAAAAGGAAGGGAAAATGGAGGTGGTGGTTTATGGGATAAAGTGTTTGTATGAAAAGTACACCCGCTTGTAACTTCCTTCCTCCGCTTTTTCAATGAAACTTTTCGACGACTCATTTCATTGTCAAAACGAAACAGTGTAATTAATATGAAAAAAAATGGCGGGGAAGCTACAAACACTAGCGAAAGTTATTGAACGTCGAAATGAGTAAAAAGAGCTACAATGCATGTACTTCATAACACACGTCATTACTCTTCAGCAGCTCAAGATAAGTCAACAACGTGGGGAATATCAAATGAAATGGAAAGAAGAGTATCAACAATCAGGTTTATTCCAGATCAAAAAATGATCCTTGAAATTTGTGGGAAATATCCTTAGATTAGATTAGATTAGAGGTAGGCTACTCAGAATTGAGCTTTGCGAATTGTACTTTTTTAATTGGCAGTCGCGAAGTCACGTGTTTAAAAATAATGCATTAATTGGCTTGTGAACGGCGATAACCTTGAGTGAATTTTCAAACCAATTAACGTGTAATTTTCTACACGAGACTTAATTCACGACTGCTAAAGTGCGATTCGCAAAACTACTGCTTGAGTACCCCTATTATTGTGTGAAATTCTGCCTTAGCGTATTGAAAATTACTTGCACGGGCATTCTAATGTTTGGAAATACAAACAATGTATGGGTATATACATTCACGTTGAAGCTTATTCCAGTCGCTTGCCAACCAGTGTCGCTTAGTGGTAAGCGTCTGCAATAGGCTACCACTAAGCAACAATGATTGGCAAGCGACTGGAATAAGCTTCAACGTGAATGTACCATATGACATGAAATACTTAAAAATTCACCAAATGAAGCGCGTGGAATAGCCTCATGAACCAATTTCATGTTATAGAAATGCTTTTATCCCAGAGCCCCAGCTGATGCATGCGTTAATACAAGGGGCATCTTCCAACAAAAAAAGGACGGTATGTCCGCTTCACCCATTGTCGTCATAATGCCCCGCTAATGCAAGGCAAACAGCGTCTTCAGCGCCCTCTGTGTCAACATCGATGATAAATGGCCGTTCAAGCATATCAATACGCCGTTGTTACCATCACCATCATCAAAGCATCTTAAAAACCAACTAACACGAAAAGGCGAACAGAAAAGAAAGCAAAAAGAGAGCGAAAGAAGATGAAAAAAAATATATATATAAAAAGAGAAAAAGGAACGAGATAAAAGAGCAGGAAAAAAAAATGGAGCCCGAGCTGAAGAATGAGCATGAGGCGGTTTTTTCGCGCAAGATGGCGCTCAGGAATTCCGTTACTCTCGGTAAGAGGAAACTTTCATTCAGAGGAGAACAAAGCCATCGTTTTCGAGCAACCGCTAGCCAAATAATAGCAGGGTGGCAAACTCGATAGTTTCGGTAGGGCCATTGTTCACTTCACCAAGGGCCTCCGTATCATTCTTGGAGTTTTTTTTCCACCTTTCCAACACGCGATGCTTTATATCAGAGAGGGGTAATAGAAGAAAAAAAGATTGTTACGGCGCTCCTCTGGCTATGCATGCCGCCATCAGCAGCACCACCACCACAAACAGACAAGAGCCATAGCGCCCTATTCGAGCCAAGGTTCTTCGCATTCAATGCTCTCCATTGCTAAAAAGGAGCTTCTCCCCCGCCCAGATGCGATAACATGTGGGGGCCATTTTCGTCGTCTTTTTATCACGAAAATTATATGCCACATCCGTGCCGTCTATACGGGGCAAACAATGCGATTTACGCCACCTCTTAATTACAACCGGAACTATCCTCGTAGCAACAATGGCGTGTCGCACTCGCTCCTCGGAGAACTTATTTATGAACATTATCAAACAATTACACCGCCAATTCCATATGCAAATACATCACGGTGTAATGAAATTGCTCAGTCTATAAAAAGGAATTGTCACCACGCCATTATTTACGCCTGATTTCTGCTCCACTAGAGAATCCGAGCAACGATAAGGAGAGAACAACGTACTCGAGGATGCTAGAAGAGCCCCGGATGCTGTATAGGTGGCGCTCGTGAGAACAAATCTGATAAGACCTTTTCTGATGAAAACCTTTGTAAACCTTTGCACGTAGTTAAAAGTTCATGCTCAAAGGATGCGCATTGAAACATGAAGAAATGCAACCAAAAATATCCACATTTTTGTTCAGAAAGCTATGTTGTTTTGATGGAATTAATAATAATAATAATGCAAAAAGAAGTGCGGAATTCAATATTCGGTCAAAAACACAAAATCACACAAAAATGACAAAAAAATCTTCAATAGCAACTGCTACATTTTTTTTATCTTAAACCTGCAAGTTATTGTAAAATATATTTTGATTACAAAATACATTATGTGCAAATGTTTTTCCAGGTTTCTTTTATGCTACATATTTTTACTATTGAGTTTATATTTAAAGATTGCACAAAACATCATGAAATGAATCTCTAAGTTTCTTGAAAATATATTAATTCGTCATTAACATGCAATGCAATGTACATGTATATCAAACTTGGATAAAATCCTGTTGAGTTTATTTAATGACTGCATAAAACATGATGAAATGCATCTCTAAGTTTCTTGAAAATCTATTAATTCGTCATTAATATATACAGTGTACATGCATGTATTTAAAACTTGCATAAAATATAAACTTCTGAAATACTGTATGCTTCATTTTTATGACTTGTTATGCAATGTGGGCAATTGCACCGTGAGTTTCTCTTCAGGTACTGCATTGTATACAAGTCCTCGCTACCTCTTCCAAATCTTTTCAAAAGGGTACATGTACTTGGGAGAGGTACCAGTTTCCACAATTTGGGACCCTCCCATTTCGATATCCCCAAAAAATGAAATCCTTCGCCTAACGACCTTCGTTAACGACCAGGCGCAGCAATATATCGTAAGGACGTAGTTAAGATTTCAAAATTACAAATAGCCAAATGATAGTTAAACACTTGAAAACACCTGGGTAGTTAAAAGTGAGGGTAGTTCGGGTCCGCGAACAAAAATCTTAACATGTGACCCACATAAATCTTATAAAGTACCTAGAAAAAAACGTCTTGGGCCTAATTTACAGGGACAGCAAAGAATGGAGGTAGGCCATCTAATGACAGGGGCTTAGGTTTTAGTGGATTTGGGGGGTTTGGAAACTCGACATGTTCGTATAATTTGCTCTAAAAATGGGCTGGGACGTTTCGGCCGAACTAGTAAATCTATATCGAGGATATTTACGAAAAGTTAAGAAATTGTAATTCTTCCTTCAACGAAAGGTGCAGCAGTCATTAAACGGCGTAAAATACAAATTTCATATGTCAAAACTATGATTATATCCGGATTCATTGGCCTTGCTTTTTCTTATCGTTACACGAAAGCGCACCGAGTCTTCGACAGATGCTTGCGCGTTTTTATACGTGCATTTTCTCAGAAGTCGTTTGGAGGAATTTCTAAAATTCGTGGAGGACAAGTCGTACTTGTTACATAACGCATAAATAAAAATGGCGGTACGCCTATGTGGGCACAGCACCTGCAAATCCACATGGACTGCGTTGTTTAATTGGCTCTCTCAGTTTCGTGACTATATATTTCATCCGTAAAGACATTATTTGATGCCCAGTGCCTTCAAACCCCCTTACAATTTGCTATCGATTCTCTAGAATTAAATTCTGTCTTTTTTTTTGCCAATTGTTCATTCGTTAAAGCCCATTAATATGCACGAGATTGTAAACTGAAGAAAGTTCAAAAGAGGTCACATGGGTTACATTAAAGTTGCAGTACTTACAACATACTGTAAAATATAGGAATGGTTCGTACAATTTAAACGCCCACTTCAAGATTAACAAGTGCTTAAAAAAATTCAATGCCAGCTAGTGCATCATCCATTTTTCTTCGAATGAATCTTGATTATTTAAATAAAAAATAGAATGATGTGCATCCAATTACTTTTAATTTAATATGCAAAAAAAATCCTACCTTAAACGTGATTTACGGAATGATAGAAGTGCCATTTATGAAAGCGCATAATTTCATTAAGTTATTCAATATGCAATAATTCTATAAATTTTATACTTTCCATTTGAAAAATTTCTTATTTTTTTCTGAGGTGTACTTCTGAGCGTACTTCTGAGAGTGAAATTCAGTCGAATTAAGTAGATCACTCTAGAAGTACACTGTAAATATACATGTTTATCCAAATCCTTCTAATCCTTTCTAAAACAGGTAGCAGTGCAATGCCTGATGAAAAAATTGAATGGCGTATTACACGATTTCGGACATCTATTACAGCAACATCTAATATGATGACAAAAAATCTTTTAGACAAAACTTCTGTGTTTTAAATCTGCAAAAAAATGGGGTTCCCCATTTTAAATCACAAAGGAACCCTCCGGATCCCATTCATTCTTGCATAATTTAAAACGTAAGTTGTTGTTAATCTTGTATTCTGATAACTTTTACGATTAAACTATTTATTTTAAAAGATTTTGGACAAATCATGATAAACGGAACACCCGGTATAGCAGGGAAGAAGTACTACATAGTATTTGAACATGCCTATTTCAGAGGTTCCTGGAATTCGTCTGCATCTCATAAATCATGTCTAGACGCATAAAAGTGGTACAGGTACAGATCACAGACTATACGTTATAAATACAGTACGTCACGTGTATTTGAAGATGGCATTGATACAGCTGGTAATACCAAATTTACCTTTTAAAACAAAAGGATTGCATATGCTAACTGACAGTCAACCTCGCGATTTAGCCATCACAAAACCTGTTAACTTGCATTGTTCGCCAAGTATATTTGCACTCTGCCGAGGCACCAATTTCACTCGTCTCAGTTCCAAGGCACCGGAAGCCAACTTTAAAGATTTCAGAACTTCGTGCGTTTACCTGACCAGAGAAAAACGAGAAAAAAAACTCCCCAACATTACATTAATTCCCCTGCGTGTCAAAGTTTGATGCCAGTGTTTAACTCGACCCCTCCCCAGAAGCACGTGCATCAACGCGTCCCCACCCCCACATGGCGGCCCACAGCGGCAGCAGACCATAAAGGTGGCGTGTGGGGCACGTCCACTGGACCTGCCAGGGATTTTTTGATGCCAAAATGGCACAAAAGGAAACGAGAACACAATGGGCGAATTTCCATGGGGGTATATAGCGAGTTCTACTTGGACAAAACGCTAACTCAATGGACATAACACGTGGACACATCACGTGTATGGTCAAAATCCGAGGCAAAAAAACGCGAGGTTTTGCCTGAATGAGAAGGGGGAGGGGGGTATTCCGACATTACCCAAAACAATGAAGTGGGGGTGGGTAGGGGCGGGAAGCTGTTGACAAACAGCGACACGCCCAGGACAACAACGTTATAATTACTGGCGAAAAAATCTAAATGTTGTCAAGCTGCAGGAAATGGCTTGTTTTAACAGCAATTAGAAAACGCAAATTTGGTGGGAAATTGCGAGCAAATATTGGGTAAACAGATGCACGATTAATAGCCGCGCACAATGGCGCCATTTTCATGGGGGGAGGGTTTGGCAAACAACTACACGTGTACTTATGGGGCGGGTGAGAGAAGCGGGAACAAAAATTGGTCAAAAACAGCTGTTTTATATAAAAAAAATTGTGACAATATCTGCTCTGAATGCACGAGGTATACAATGGAGGTCTATATGAATGAAGGCATGGAATTATGCTCTGATATCCTACATCCTCGTTAGACTATTAAAAGCAACGAGGAAAAAATTGCCCCAAAAAAATCTAAAAAATTCAATTAGCATTTCCCTTTTCAATGTGAATACACATGGTTGAAACGTTGGAAGTCGGATTCGCAATTTCAATAGCTGTGATAAAAGAAATACAGAATTGAGGTTTCGTTAAATCGGATTCAAACATTTCAAACCAATATGTATACATGACAGAGATACAGGGTGTTGTAAAGGATGTTTTACTGATAGCAAATTTCCACGTGTTCATGATTCAGGGTGGCCATGCACAACATTTTCGTTTTCAATTTCCCTGACTAAAATCCAAAATTCCCTGACCAAAACTTACTCGTTAATGCATATCAATTTTTTTTGTCATAA
>JAQGBX010001084.1:0-27711 GCA_034698745.1 Megaphyllum sjaelandicum | reverse complement strand
TTGTCTTTTTTGCAATTTTTACATTGCCAATGTACCTTAAAAAGTGACCAGATAACGGATGTGTCACGTTACATCTTATTTTAACCCTTGGACATGATAATTCTGTACTTTTTTGGTTTTGTGGTTTTTTAATACGTGTATTACTAGTCTACATGTATAAGTGCAGTGTACATGTTCATTATTTTAATTGAATTCTGGGATTCTTTTATAGTGACCATCATAGCATTTTATTTGGTGGTCACTCTTAACAGGTTTTACTGTGTGTGTAAATTCGTTAGGTTTTCACGGAATTGCGTGAATGCATATGTAGCGAGCTGTACACGCATATTTTAAACGTTACATATGTTCAAGGTGCATGGGTCCTGCATACATCGTATACAGTATGCTTTGTGTGTAGTTCTGCGTAAAGTGGGATAACGTCTCAGACACTCGTGCATACTTTTTTCTTCAAAGTTCTTTTCACGAGAAGGAATTCTTTACGAAAAAATGTTTAGCCGTGCATGCACTTGAAACGTTACAAGTTACTTAACCTCGCGCAAGATTCGTGTATTTCCCTTACTGCCTCGGCGTTACCCTGACAATCTTTGTCGACGTCACGATCATCCATCCATCCATCCAAACTCGGTGCAACTTTTTTTTCGCCATATGTCGTCGGGTCGCACTTAACAATCGCGAATGTGACTGAATGATGGCCATATCGCCATCGTATGCAACCACATCCACTCCCCCTTGCAATGCTGTTCATAAAGCGTGACCTAATATTAAGTGCGATAACCACGCTGGGGACGTCAAGCGCGACAATAATAACACCATGTGCAGTGTTATTTATAAGTATTGGCGTAGACTTTATATGCAGGGACCTTGAAGGTTATCTGCGCAGCCGATAAGACAAGAAAGTACCTCCTGGTGTATGAAACACAGATTTGTTGGGAAAAAAGAAGGGAAAAAGGTTACGAGAGCTACGTCGCGTCGGTTACAGTTTTAATGTTATTTCCCTTTTTAAGTCATTCCAAATTTAGTTTTTCTTAGAATTCAGCCTTATTTCATCTCTTGGCTATTCTTATCCTTACTTCTTAGTCCATTTGGTCCTGCTGGGGGAATTGGTCATCAATGCAACTTCCTCAAGTTCCCATTTACACGCATTTCATGCTTAGACTTAGCATTTTCGGTGTCATTCATAAGGTGTTTGGATACTTCATGAAAACTGCAGCGGTTCCAGTTCCATTTTCTGATTTATTTTTATTTATTTCTATATTTTGAAAAAAAAAACACAGATAAACGTTTGTATTTTAACGTAAAACACGATATAAAATACTTAGTTATGAGATGATTTAAGCTTAGTAAAAAATTAAGAATATAATATTAAAAGTAAATGAAAAACAAATTAAGCTGGATCCACTTCCATTACTAAGTTTGTAGTGCTTAAAATAAGTGTTCTATAGATAAAAATGAATACGTATCGAATGAAAGTTCGTGGATTAAAATTAATGAACATGCTCAAAAATTTATTTTCAATTAATGACACACCAGGAATTTGCTTTAATTTACTGCGAGCGTGACTGAGCGTGAAAACATTATTAATCAATAAAATGTCTTCATTGTTTATCATATTAGTATTCTAAGGGTGAAAACACACCGCTTGCTTATTGCAGGCGCTTTCCACTCGGCGTACACCAGCGCCACCAAACGGGATTAGAATGAGGACGCACACAAAGAAAGCTTAGCCGAGACAGACTTAGCTTACAAGAAGCGCTTTAAAGGTTTCAACTATGTTTTTAACATTTTATTTTGGAAAGCTGAAAGCAGATTTGTAAGACTCCGAGTGGCACACGGACCACTATTAAAAGTGTAGCCATCGATTATATGCAGCCTATGCACCATAAAAAGGTGTCCTGCACTCATGATGAGATGCTAATGCAAATTTCCAAGGTCTTACGCGGAATATTTCACCTAGCACAACGCATGCAGTGGTGTCACCGGGCACACTGATCATCACGCTGATATCAGCATTTATAGTTTGCCCCAATGCTGGAAACAAGAAGATGAAAACAAGCAGGAAAGAAGATGAAAGAAGCCCGTCGAAAGTAAGCATTCACTGTGTTCTCACCGTGAGTTCCTGTTGTTGACAAGTTTGGCGTTGGATATTGACAAATCTGCCTGGATTTAGGAAATCCCCCTCTTATGTTCTCCTTTCTTTGTCAAAATGTTTTAGATTTTTTTGTTTGATAACGATAAAAAATTAGGTTCGCCACACTAAACTTTTCATGACGTCAAAGGCTTTATTGAAGTAAAAATGAGATTATATTTATTCCGAAGTCAATTGAAAAGCACAGCTCATGCCATACGTTTTTACGAGTGTTGACGTTGAACGTTTGGCTTTTTTAAGAATTGCACGAAATATCGAATCTTGGCTGCTGTAAACAAGTTTTTTTTATTTCTGCATTTCACGCACTGGAAAGCAATCGTATTGATATGGACATCAGAAGGTAAACTTAAAACAATTTATGGAATAAAGTTATTAACCGGCGTATAAACTTAATGGAATTGGACAAGGCTTTATTGAGAATTTAATGAAAGGATTAAATACTGTAGAAGTCGATAAGTCGTTTTTTTTCTTTTAATGTTTTTTTTCTGTAAATCTTTTCCCTAATTCCACAAATACCAAACTTTGGCAAAGCTTTTATTTCATGGTGAAATCCATTTGTTTTTTTTATTGCATGCTAAATACTGCTATAGGTTACATGTATATTAGAAAGTCTTCCATAACATGAGGTCTGCGATTGTTTTCTGGGTGCTTTTTGTTCGTTTTTTTTTGCTACCCAAGAATAGACGAGATTAAATAGACGTGACATTTGCCTTATTTCTCGCTCTCGCAATACCATTAAGGTAGAGACGGTGCTATTTAGTCGTTGCGGTTAATTGCATTGTCAAGCAGTTAATGGCGTCGTCGCCACTTTCAGAATTAAACTTCTGTATCAGCGTTCTAGTTCTCAGCCTCAAATTATTTACTTTGTATATCGCGATGCTCAGTTAATGGATTACGGTATATTGTTTTAAATTGCCACGAGCTTTTCGCTAGATTTATGTTGGCCAATTCAAAATCTATGAAAGTCACGACTGGAAAAGAATGGAGTGAAATGTAAACGAATGCATGTGGAATAATTTGATAGTGTCCTTGTATGCGCGTGAAAAGAATTGAAGTCAACAAGTGAACGAATGGCTTCTACCTTCTGGCTTCATTGAACTAATTAACGAAATTAAATTCGGGGAATTGATTGATAAGCATTTTAAAATAATTGCCTATGGGTTTGCATTCGTGCTAACGAATGCAAACCCATAGGATAGCATGTTTTAGATATGAAAATCGATGAAGTTTAGGTACTTGCTGATGCTTTCAAACCGTGAAAGGTTTTGAAAACCAAGCTGCTGTTCATAACATAATGCTGTTATGAACAACAACAAAATATATTTAAATATATATTTATTTAGAAGATATGCATGTATGTTTGTATGTACGGAGCCCCGTAGCGGACATTTTTTGTTTGTTTTGTACGTGATGACGCAAAACGCGAAACGCGTTTCAGGGGTGGGTCAAAGGTCGATCCGGTTGGGGTTTGGCGTAAATTGCTCTTCAAACAGATTTCCAAAAATGGATGGCTGCAGTTAGGATTCCTCGTCCGTCTTTCGCCGCTTTGTCGTCCATCCGCTCTCCTCGCAGTTCATTTCCTCTTATAGCTTCCAACATGTCGAAAATGAAAATTTTTAATGGTCTTTCCGGTGCTTCGGACGAGTTGATAACACCCTCGTTAATTTCTGGCGCTATGCTCGCTCGTATGGACGGATTGATCGCTTTTCGAACCAGCCGACTTTTATGGTTGGAATTCCGAGTTCGTTTTCTGTAAATTATCATCTCAAGATGGGATATCGGTGTCGCGAATGGCCCATAGTTGAGCTTAATGACCGGCTGATGCTTGTAGAAAGGGTAAATGAAGGACTAATTAAGAACGGAATTTTCTCAGCGACTAAACGTTCCTCGTAAGCATTTCAAGTTTTTATTAACTATAGTGAGCGCGAACGAGAAGTAATATTCCCATTTAACTGAGTTCGAAGCTTAAAAGCCGTAACGCCACTGCGGAGTTTCAGAACAAACTGCAGAATGAACCAGTTTTGAAGAAATGCCTAGTTTTATTACGGAGGTGTTGATAAAAGAGTACGGAATTCGAGGAAATAATTAGACGCTCGAGACAACGATTATATTTTATTATTTCATTATTTAAAAAAACCGATTCAAGAGCTCGTGATTGCTTTTCGGAATAAACGACGAAAGTTTTTCATTGTTTTTTGAAAAGCTATAAATTCACTGGCTATTTTAAAGATTATCAGGTTTTATTATTATGTTGTAATTAGCTTTTCGAATTTACATGTGGATGTAGAAATTTGAAAAACTAATTAGATGCTTCAGAAAAGTGGATCATTTTTTTTCCAAAATTTAATTTATACATCTAAAGAATTAATCTCGAACTTTTGAAAGTGCTTTGATGGCTAACGGCTAAGGTATTGATTTCTGCTTTTGCTAACCATAACATCATTAATTGTTAAGAGCAATCATACTGCAACCCCTTTTCCTTCGAAGAACAATTCAAAACTTGTTTTCCTGAAAGTAAGTTGATTTTCAGAAGCACACCTACTACCAAAAGTCATTTTCTCAATTGAAACTGGATACCCCCGTACGACGGAAAATGTCAAGCGGCTTTTCCAATTAAATTAAGGGCTTACTTAAGAAATAACAGAGTCACACGGGGGAAATGCTTTCTGGTATTGGCATATTTTAACATCTGAGAGCTTCAGCTGTTATAACAAAGGTTTTGTTTCACCCCAAAAATGACACAAATTAAAGGAACCGATTTCTACGCAAATATTTTTAAAACAAAAAATAATTAATTACTTATGTTTTTGTATTTTACAAGAATGATACGAGACTTGGGGGCACCCTCTATCTAACTGCGGCGAATTACAGGCAATCACGCAATGCACCAACGTTCGCAGTGATTGCCTACATTCACATATTAAGGGGCAGCTTTGACTCTTAAAATACGAAAATGGACACATTCACAAATAATCCAACATTATGCTACTATATGTTTTTACCAATTTTTACGGAAATATTTTCCACAAAAAAATAATGAATTACTTTTGTTTTTGTATTCTACAAGTATGATTTCAGACTCGGGGGGCACCCTGTATCGAATTGCCGCAATTTTACGGGCAATCACACAATGCACCAACGTTCGCAGTGATTGCCTACCATCACATATTAAGGGGCAGCTTTTACGGTTAATATGCGAATATTATTCACAAATAATCCAAATTTATACTACAATATGTTTAATCGGCCATTAATAACGATGAGACTAAAACTGTTGTTGGTGACACAGATTTGATGGAAATATAGCATCAAACACCCCATTAAGTTCGCGTTGTATGGCAAGTTCCGTTTCCAATTTATTGCACCGGCAAATCCGGAAGCTAATTTCCCTAATCTAGATTAAAATGAAAGGAGTCTGTCACTCTACGATTTTAACCGTTCATTGGATTAGCCTAAAATTAATCTAGAAATTCATGCGTGATGAACACCGCCGCCAGATTACGCTCGAGAGGGTAGTTGGCGACGTGCCTACTTTTGCCTTGCTTTTATGGGGCGCGAAAACAGACGTTGAACGCGAGGGCACTCAGACCTAATTGTTTAGTTATGCTCTGTTGCCCTTTAAATTGGCAATTTTCAGCCTTTCAATTCGACGTGAATACAAAAAAACACAGATAATGAAAAATTAAAATCGTCTAACCAACGAGCCGAAAAAGTGCCTGTTGTATTTCCTGGAATCGTTTCGTGTAAATTCATTCCGCGAAAGAAGATATCATTACGAAGCACTTCCGGATGCGCGAGTTAATGTTGAAAGTGGAACACTTCATAACATCTACAGTAGTTGTAAAAATTGCTAGTTTCTAGCTTGAACATCTCTTTTTGCTCAGTTTTGAAATTGAGAAAAGTTTTTTAAAATTGAAATTGACTTAACCAAATAATTAGAACCACTAAAAAATAAGGATAGTTGAAATAGTTATTTTGGGCACAAATATTACGTACTAAATTTAACCTAGCTTTTCATTTAATCAAATCGGTGGTTTATGCGATGCAAATTTATTTCAGGAAGACCAACATTACTTTGACATTAAACGTTGTCTGAATCCACTTTACCGTAGAATTTTGTACAAATTTCCGTTGAGATTACGAATCTAAATAATAAAGTTTATTCAATTAGATATTGAAAAGGAATGAACAGGTTTACAGAGGGAAACACTTATTATAATGTGGTAATGTCCACATTTAGCCTACTTTAAGTCGATACATTCGTCGATATTTAATTTACCGTCACAAGTTTTTCAAATTTGCTTCGACATCTTATTTATTCCAAATACACTGAAATTCACGAAGTATTATTTTTCTCTGCTTCGACAAATTTTTTCTAAATATATTTTGTCGCGCACATTTCAACCAAATACACATATATTTTGTCTTTGCATTTCTTCCAAATGTACTTTATCAATTAGTATTTATTTTATCCAAAAAGACCGTATCATGCATTTTCTCAACGTTAACATCCCATTTTTTCCCCAAATAAAACACAATTCACCATGACATCTACATGTACGTCTGTCATAACTTGTTTCATTCAAACATCCAATGTCACAATCACCGCTAAATACACAAATTCGTATTTAATTTTCACATGTACATGTATGTTGACAAATTCAGCCTTGAACACGAGCATCGTGCAAAGGCCAAGCGTTCAAAATACGAAACACGGGTCAGTTCCTTTACATTTCTACGGCTGGCTATTTCGGGAGAACTCACATTGTTTAGTGAAGTTCAACCGTTGTGAGGATCGTTCGTGAAATGCTGGTTTCTACGCTTGCCTTATTGAATGAAATTGGACAGTGTTCTCTTTTTCCGCAACGTCTTACTTTCGCAGTGAGTTAGTCATTGCCCTCCTCAAGTTGACGGGATGTAGACTTTTGGCACGGTTAGGTCTGCCAATCGAATTGATTTTCTCCTTTTTAATAACGTTCGTAGGCCTCTCGCTGTTTTTCGCGGCCGGTGCACCGGCAGTTGAAATCAATTAGATTGGAAAATTGAAGCGTTGTTCAGTCGCACGTTGCTGCACCAGATTGTCTCGATTGTGCTTCTGCTGTTCCGAACGTATTGATTGGCTTCGTGATTAACCCGAGTCCGAGTCAACAAATGCTTCTTTGTGTTGCGGTCTAGTGAGCACTCGAGCGCTTTGTTAGCGCAGCGAACGCTAAAAATGGTCCGAAAGCTTTTTTAAAAAAAATTGGCCCTCGGTCATGATTTCGGCGCAGGTGAGGTAGACATGTTGCCCAAGTAGCTTTTTAAAACGTACGAAATGTTAAGACGTGACAACTCCTCGACGAAATTCTCACAAAATCGACAAAAGTTGATCGAATTTTAATAAGATACTTATAGTGCAACCTTTTCTGGTTTAGTTTCAACAATTGAATTCCTCTGATAGTCAAAAGCTTGGGTGCGAGCACAAAGAATGCATACTTTCGACGTGCTTCTTTCAACTTGTTTCGTGCTTGTTTTCAGATTCTTGTTCCCAGTTTTGTAGCGCACGATGAACGCTGATATCAGCGTGTTGGTCAGTGTGCTTGATGGCGCCACTGCATGCGTTGTGCTGGTGAAACATTCCGCGTAAGACCTTGCGCATGTGCATTAGCATCTCATGATGAGCGCAGGACACGTTTTTACGGTACATAGGAAAACGTCGTTTTCAAATGGCCCCACAACGAAGGAACAAACAAACAAACAAACCCACCCAGCCAGTGACAAACAAGATGGACGCGTTTTCTATTTTATATTTATTTCTAATTTCTATACTTTCTGCCCAATGGGAATCAGGCATATAGTTTCAAGTTGTTTCGTGTGTTGGAATATCGACACAAAACAGAACTGCCATGTGTATTATTTTTCACTAACCATGCATCTATAAGACGTTTAGTATCATCGGGACATCCACTTCACCTCTCAATGAAACGAAATTAAGAAATAACTTCATAAGTCGGCCTTTCTAGAATCCTAGAATCTACAATGTAGCTGATGTCATTTTTGTTTTTTTTTCATTTTAGCAGTTCATCAAAATTTCTCGGAAACTCGACTGCATTGGCCTAATTTTCTTTTCACCTTGCCTAGTGTCATTTTTTGCCCTAACCAAGACGCTTAGACGGTATTTTTTTATCATCACGGTATCAGCTATCCCTCGTTTTTATGTGACAGCGCATTTCAATTAGACGGAATGAGATTATACTTTCAAATTTTGCTCCGCGGAAATTCGGTTCCAACCTCGGAGACCCTTTATTAACTGCGCTCCATTCCCGCGAGTGTATAAATTTGGCGGAAATGGCGAATTTCGTGTTCTTACGGCGCGATAACTTAGCTATTTTGTTTCTTAAGAGCGTTTTTACTGCCCCCCTTATATATCTGGGCGGGGAAAATTCCCCACGATTTGCATAAAGCGAGTTGCTCTTTTTATCCCCTTCACGTTGGCAACCATTAGCTGCTGGAAACATATTCTCGTCTTGACGAGGCCTTCGGCTGCCATGTTTGTTTTTTCTGCAAAAGTTGAGTGAAAAGATTCATTTCGTGTCGTAATGACACGCTGTTTGTTGGGACAACAAAACCATTAATATTCCCTCGCTTTCATAACCATTGATTTTATCCGGGCCGCATTCGATTATCTCGTGAAAGAGCGGAAAAGGCAGCAAAAAACGAGGTGTAAACAAGGTCTCGAAGGATGCAACTCGTCTTCAGAGCCTCTTGCCACCATCAAGGGGAGGCCTAGCTGCATGAGAGGGATTCCAAAACTATGCAGGATTCGCTCCTGAGCATGCGATTATGTCCTCTTTTGTGTAGATTGTAATTATTTTTTGCACTTTCCATGAATATGGAAAACCTTGAACGTAAAGGAATGCGAGTGATATGGATTTCTTTTCATGTTCCTTTCTATGCTGAATCCATTTCACTTTTGCTTTGCAGATTAGTTTATTTCATAAAAAAATGTTTATAACCTTAATCATTATACGCGGGATAATATCATTGCTATTGGATGCTAAGTTTGTTATCAGCAGCAGTTTTCTTTGTAATTTTTCTTTGGTAAGAAACCGATTGCGAACTAATGAAAGTGGGCGTAAACTTGGAACTGATTGATGCATTCATAGAAAGAAAATTCATTGAATATTTCTGGAATTGAAATTAATAAACGGTAACAACGGTATATTGGTTATACAGTAAAACTTGTTAACAGTGACCCCCCAAAAAAATGCTATGTTGGTCACTGTACACAGGTGGTCACTATACAAAGAATGCCTAAATTAAATTAAAATAATGATGAACATGTATACTGCACTTATACATGTAGACTGTAATAGACGTAGTAAATAAAAAACACAAAACCAAAAAAATTACAGAATTATCATGTTCAAGTGTTAAAGCAAGATGTAACGTGACTCATCCGTTGTCTGGTCACTATTTAAGGTACATTGGCAATGTAAAAATTGCGAAAAAGACATCACACAGAAATCAAATAGAAATTTTATGAAGGAAATGTACACTAGAAAAACAATACACTAAAAAGTGGTCAACATAAACAGATGGTCACTTTACCAGGTTTTACTGTATTTCAAACAAATATAATTGTACAGCCAATTCTCGCATAGGCCCCTACCTGTTTAATGGTTGGTATGCGTGTTTGTGGTTAAAATCTATATATTTTAACCATTTCTCGTTTCTAACACATATACAGTACTCTTATCTGATACAAATTTCAGGAGATTGGCTTGGATTTGACTGTCATGGAACACGATTTTACGCAAATTTTGGTAGGCTTTTGTTTGCTTTAGTTGAGTGGTAAAGTGGGGTGAGACCAGGATTTTTGTACGGCATGTATAAGCCCGAGGAAACGGCTTCTCAAACTGGCGCAATTTACGTGCAAATTCGAATCGCGATCCCATCCAAGTCGAAACTCTTGGCTTTCGGCGCCGATAAAAAAGCCGTAAAATGGCTACCGCAATTGATCAAGAGTGCGTTGCGGGCTTAATTTCGTGGCATTGGGTGAGGTTGACAAACAGCTACGCTTGGGAAATCATCCAACTTTGCATATTTTGGACGGAGTAGAGCGCGGTGCAATACATCTCAACCGTCGCCGAGATTGGCTGCGTGTTTGCCCAACCATCAATCTTTTTCAAAGTGATCGTCGACGACTCTTAAACCCTTCTTCGGCGATTGTCGTGGGCTCGACCAAATCGCCTTTGATCTAAAATGCTATCAACACTTGGCGGTTTGGCAACCGCATTGTCAAAGCTTATCTGGCGTGCAGGCAAGAAGGTTATCGTCGACTTTCAACAACGGTTGAGGGGATGAAAAAACAAGTTAAAGCTTCGAAAACCTAAGTTCGTCGAGTGATGGTGAAACTTGAGACCAGGATCGATTCAATTCCCAATGCATACTGTATGTACATCGTATGATAATAAGATCCTTTCTCTTACACGTGTAAGTGAAATACAGGCCTCTCAAAACTTTTGTGAAAGTTTTAGAATATTCTGTGTAACTTCATCGTGAAAAGAATGAACGAAAGTTATCGCGAACTGAACTCTGATTGTGTAAACTGATGATGGGCCAACCAAATTTTAATAGTTGAATATATATACTAGAAAAGTTTGCTGGTTTGGGGAAAAGTAACGAGTGTACGTCATATTCCTCGCACATGCGCATTATCATCTCACGATGAGTGCCGGACACGTTTTACAGTACATAGGCGGCGTATAATCGATGGCTTCACTCTTGACCAATAGTGGTATACCTTAAAAACCTGCTTTCGGATTTCCAAAAAAGAATGTTAACAACGTTCTTGAAAACTTATAAGCGCTTGTTGTAAACTCAGCCTGGCTCGGCTAAGCTTTCATCGTGTGCGCCCACATTTAAAAAGCATGCCGCACTCTTATTCCGCTTGGTGGCGCTAGTGTACGCCGAGTGGTAAGCTCCTGCAATAAGTATTCTATATGCTCGCACCCATAGTCATTCGCCGGCTTATGCGTTGGCAGCCAATATCAGTTTTTGTTTATTGCTGATCAGTTGGGGATTGATACATGTAGCTCTTTACCTCTAGCAACGGGGGTAAAGTGGTGGGTTTCTGTTGCTTTAACGAAACGTCTCGTTCTGTCAGCCAAATTGAATTGAGGTTGACCCCCCAACATTTTTATTTTCTTCAGAAGCTCTTGTTTGGGTTGGAGGCCCTCCAAATCTACCAGGGTGATTCAGCGGTGAAGAGGTGGCACATGGCCGAGCCTTTTATCGCTCGCCCCAACCAGCAGTAAACCCAGATCGAAGCTCATCCATGGGGCGCTGAAGATACGCAGATACGTGGTTTTAATCGCAGCTCGATTAGGGCGCCATAAAACTTTCACTTAATTTAAGCTTCGCGGTGAGGGCCCGGGCCATGTGCGCGAGTGCCGCACGACGCAACGCTGAAATTGACGTTATATATAAGTGCGAGACGCTCATTCACGCAACTGCGAATTGCTGGTATACGTTGGCTGCATCCCCAAAAAATAAGTTACATTGCTGCGCAATTTCGGCACATACCGTCATAGTGAAACGATGATGATATTGCTCGTTCACTTGTATCCTATAGGCACGAGTATAGGCCTAAGCGATAAATGAATGTCAGATCTAAACAAGGTTTTTAACAGACAGTGGTTTCGCAGATTTCACTTTGGCAGTCTCGAAGTTACGTGTGCGGAAGAAGGGCATTAACTGTCTATAGCAAACAACGATCAATTTGAATGAATGTTTTGAACCAATCACCGTGTTGATTTCCCCCAACTTTTCGACTGCCAAAGTGCGATCTGCGACGTTTGTTTGAGTGCCCGGAATGGATCCAGAACAATGCGGAAGTAAACGTTTGGGGTTAAAACCTGTTATATTTTTCGCCAACGACTTTCATCTCTGTTACAAAACAAACGTTAAAGAATTGGCAATGTGGCTCCATGTATCATTCGTTGTTTCATTTCCTTCCGAATTGATCATTTTATTTATTGTTGCATGCCTAGATGCAAAACTCCTAAGAAAAATACGAATAGTTTATTTCGTCCATTTTTACGATGACGCAGTTAGTCATTATTTCAAAGTTCACATATTCTGTTATGTAAACATTTTAATGAATTGATTTGAAATGCTAGTGAATAATTTTTTTTGCAAACTAGTTATTTATAAAGTTATCCTTTTCATATCATTTATCAAATTTTTAGGTTGTTTATTTCTTAAAAATTTAAACAAATGGGAAGAGGATTTAGTCATTGTGATGGGTGCAAACTCCGCCGTCTTTTTCTTACAACATCTTTACAGTGCAGTGAAAAACCACATTTTATGTTCAATGAATCCATTATGTCATTAAGTTTTCGAAGAGCTACTGTAACTGCTTAAATGTACCATTTCCGCCTATCATGTACAATTACAAATTTTATCACATCGTATTCATTTAAATGTGCTGACCTATTAAAGCGTAATTCGAGAAAGATTGCTTCCAACCTTTGTAACAGGCTGTTATTTATCAAAGGAGAGCAGTAGGCATTTCACCAAATGTCAATTGGGGTCAAATTGCATTCTTTTATCTGATAATTCTAATCTTAATTTTAGCCTTGAATGAATGGTTGACCAAATATGCGAGAGTTTAGCATCCGCAATCTTAACATCTAACGGGTATTCAGATAGAAACTATACGAATCGTACCTAGGTAGTTGTGAAGTCAAGCGTGCAAAATCATTCAAGATTATCGCTGTTTTTAATGAATTAATACTTTTCGTAAGTTTGCACACGGGCCTTCCCGACTGCCAAAGCATATGAAAAATACAGATTCTGTTCGAGTATCCCTATTATATTTTTTTGCGTATATATTTGGATTGGTTTATAGCCGCCACCATTTTGTCACTCGAGTGACGTTTTCAGGCAAAATTCAAAATGTTAACTGCAATACTGTATATTAATAGTCGTAAATCTTTCCATGGCAAAACTGCTATCATGTTGCCTATTAGAACCCTTGTGGTAGAAAATATCATGGCGTTGTTATACTTGAGAGAGATAATGTGCTAAGGGGACTCAGCCCCTTCTGACATATATAGGAAAGTCTGCCCTAAAGAGAGGCAGCATCAGTCGCTCATGTTGGACACCTGGTATTTCGTAATGATTTGGATGCCAGACAATTGTTCTTAAAAAAAAGGTTCTATTTCTACTCATAAATTGCTAAAAAATTCTTAGACGCGTATTCTAATAGGCATGCTTTTAAATGTACAGTATGTTGCCGACAGACTTCTGCTGGTGCTCCTCTTTTCATCATTTAGGTTAACAGCACTCAAAGTATTGGTTTTTTTTTAAATTTAACACGATATCTGACAGAGATCTCGATGCAGGCTGGGCCTGTTAATTGTGCTGCATGACATTGTTGTTTGAAGGAGCCCATTACATGTACATGTACGTGTATTTACCTCAAGTATTTCCTAGAGGCTATGACTAAGGGTCTTTGTACTTCCCTCAAAAGCTTCAAGCACTTCAGTTTATTCAATATGTTTGGCACCAAACCAATTTTTGGGTATCTATTCGCCAGAAAGTGCTGAGAGAGCCAAGGTTACTCGTATCAGTTATGTCACGACAAAAATTGCTTGGTTTGGGAACAGTGGTGTTGATACATCACTCCCATACAGCAGAAAAAAAATTAACATTCCGGGATCTTCTATCCCGACATTTTCTTGTGTTTTCGAGAGTTCCTCTCATGCCAATGCCACCGACGAAATTTCTTTTCAAATGAATTTCATTTTACTTTATAAAACATTTCCCAACAAGTTTCCATCACATGGTTGAACTTCATATGTTAAAAGGTGGCCAAGTAAGAGCTTTTTGGCTGCAGGTTTTCAACAACTCAATGCTTCGGTTTAACACGATGTTAGGAAAGGCTTTTCATTTTCGAGCTTTCTGTTCAAATGTTAGTTGGTTCTTCTTTGTTTGAAAATGACAACAGCTCGGTCTTTCTCTCCTGACTTCAACAGATGGTGCTCATCGAGGTGTTACTTCGATGATACGATGTGGTGGAAGATAATTTGGGAAATGTATTCTCTCGTTTGTTTGTTTTATGACTTTTAAAGCTTAGCCTGTAAAAACATTGGCACAAAGCTGTTGCGTTCGTTTTACGGGCTCCCCTCCTTGAAAATCTATATGGATATTTTCTGGAATGCGTTGTCTCGCGACGATGCCATAAAATCAAACGTTGTTCAGGCGAATTTCTGCAAAGTCACAACATTTAACTTGTTATGCGATGGAACATCTGGTAGACAAATTGGACATTTTCTTCGTTCAAGTTGATTTCGGAGAATCTTTCTACACCACAATCTATCGAGATACTTATAAAATTGATACCAACCTTCTGTGGTTCATTCAAGTAACTCCAAAAATAAATTTACACACAGGCTTTAATCAGATTTTCACTTAACAAATTTCAAACTGCGTAATATGCAAGTTTCAGATGATGAAAAGCGCAATTTATCTGATGTGCTCAATTCGGGGATATAACAGCTGCTATAATTGCATTTTATTTTTTTGCAATTTGTATAGCGTATTGAGATTTAAAAATGTATTTACCATCGTTAAATTGTTTTCCCATATTACCATAGTAGTTAAAGTGCACATTTTACTATATGTACGGAATATTTCAATATTCTCAAATAGGGTGCGAGCATGAAGAATATTTATTGCAGGCGCTTACCACTCGGCGTACACTAGCGCCACCAAGCGGTATAAGAATGCGGCATGCTTTTTAAATGAGGGCGCGCGCACAAAGAAAGGTTAGCCGAACCAGGCGGAGCTTACAAGAAGCGCTTAGAATCTTTCAAGAATGTTTGTAACATTTTTTGTGGAGATCCGAAAGCAGACGTTTAAAACACGGTGTGACACACATCACTATTGGTGAAAGGGTAGTACTGCACTGATCACGAGATGTTAATGCGCATGTGCAAGGTTTTATGCGGAATTTTTTACCTAGAACAACGCATGCAGTAGCGCGACGAAGCACACTGACCATCACGCTGTTATCAGCGTTCATTGTGCGCCCCAAAGCTGGAAACAAGAAGCATGAAAGAAGCTGAAAGAATTTAAGCACGTCAAAAGAAAGCCTTCTTTGTGCTCGCACCCATAACTTGGAAAAAGCTACCGAAAAATTGTTGCCATAGCCGTGTTGTAGATCAAGGCCTTGTGTTTTGCTTAAGTTCTGATCATTCAGACACATAACTTCGAAACTGTATTAGAATTCATACGCATTGGCCATCATTCCTGTACGTTTCCTGTATTTTCTAAACCTTTGCATGCAAAATTAGATAGGATGCTCATCTCCGCATCGGTAAGATGATGGTTACTTTTGCTTCGCTGATCTCAATCTTAATTCGAAATGGTTCGAAATTCTGCGTTCAGAATTTGGTACACAGCGAATAAGACGAACATATTAACTTAACGAGATATCAAGGCGTAATGTGATGCTTATTACAACTTATTTCCAGTATAATGATTAAATTTATAACGTTTAATTATTGCTTACGCACATGACACTGGTGTTGTCGAATCAGCCTAATTTTCGTTCGATTTTAGGTTTTGCCTTTAATCCCATTGCGCTTAACAATAATGGCCCAACTAGCTGGTATAGAAATGCTATAAACTGTAGTTGTAGTAATCAGCTGCACGATAACGATCCCAAAACTTGTTTTTTATTCTAGTATTTTAGCAGAACCTTGAATATGTGGAAACTCGAAAAGTCATCCTTGGTTGACTAGGAGACAAGTTAACTGCAGTCATTTGTCCGATAAAATAAGCCTTTTTGGGAAAAGTTTTTTTGTGTGCTGGAAAGCAGCGACGCTGATGAATAAAATGATGAGCTTTAGTTCCGGTAAACAGGCAGCTGCAGTGGCGCTGTTTTCCAAGGCTTTGTCGATGAAAACGATGCTCAGAATGAAATTGGGGAATTTTTTTCCCGTTTTCCAAACGGGAACAAAAACTTCTGGAAACGAATGCCAGGCTCGCGTTGAGATAAGCATTTAACTGTCCTCGTCCATGGCTGGTGTTTTTTCTAATCCTATATTGGATGTTTACCCTCGCAAGTCGGTGCGCGGTGAACGTTACCAAACCGTGCACAGGGTCACGCTTTTCTCATCATCTTGCCCACGGAGAGTATGGTGCAACTTCTCTGCGGATGATTGCTTCGTTTCGTTTTTTGGGGGGAAAATTGTGTTTTTCTTGGAAAGTTGGCCACGATGCCGTTCGAGTGGAAAAACAAACAAAGTCCGGTGGACGCGTGGCGCGCAACATGAATTGCCACTCAATTAAGGAAAGGCACGTGGGTATGTAAAATACGGGTAATGGGATATTACTTGGTTTTTTTCTGGTTCCTTGTCTTCAATTAAGCTGAATTGGACCAAGAAGTGGTGCGTGGCATGGCAGGGGCTCGACGCTGTAATCAATTCTTCTTGTTTGTCTCGTACATTGCATACAAACCTAGCCTGTTTCAAGTCTCTCCAGGACGCGCCTTCTTGTTTACTTCGAATAATTGAAGTACATGTACTGTACATTATTTAAGTTTAATTACGCTACTATACGTTCCACGTTTTGGTTCTGCTTTGTGATATAGTTATTGTGGAAATATTTTGGAAATATTTACGGGAAGAGACACCCAATTCGTGTTTTTTTTTAAAAAAAAATATGACACGAAAAAATAATTGCATGTTTATTCGTGCTTTTGATATCTTTTACAGATATGTACATGTGTATAAAAAAAGTTAAGAATTGGTTCCTTTTCCAGAAGTTTTGTTCACATTGCATTACTCATAAAGTCATGCGTATGATAAGATGCTGCAACAACGATAAACAAGTTGCTAGCTACTGACTCGTGCAAATGTTTGAAACCTTTTTTGGTGTATTTTCTAATGTTATACAAATGTTTAATAAGTTTTAATGCTTGAATGACATTTGTTCTTTCGTTGAGATTGACTTTAATGCGAAATATTCAGTAGATTAATCTATGACCGCCTGCACTGAATTCTGCGTACTTTAATATCATTTTTAATGATAGAGATAAATTTAACTGTTCAGTGCTTGCAGTCTTAAAATTGTTTGTAATCGGCTTTAATGTACTTCAACCATAAAATGTAATTGCTCTATTTCAAAAGATTATGTTGGGTAATCCTAAGAATTCGTCTTTTTAGATCCTTGCGCGAACAGGATCGACACTGGTAAATTTAAGTTACACTTGTCTCATGTATCATGCTTGAGTATTAAAACCTCTTATTTGCAATAACATATTTACCAAAATGCCTAGAGCTTCACTAAATAGTTTCTTCGTATTAACCTTAAAATGCATAAAACAAGTATGAGACTATTATGATACAATTTTCAGCGGCTTATTCTTTTAAAATGAGGTAAGGACGTTTTCAGATTGAAGAGTTTTTTTGGTTACATTTTGCAAGAAATTTGGAACTCAATTTTTGGAAGAAACTTTTTAAATAGCAGTATGTTCATGCTGTATCTTTTGTACAGTAGTATTTTTTTTCTGAAAACATGTATTCGAATATGCATGTAACAGAGGATTTTGTAATTTTTATTGTATGCATTATTTTTTCGTATAAAATTCAGTCTTTATTATTTTGCAGAATAATGAAAGGTTTTTTTCCTCAAATTCACGTGTGATTTGGTATGTTTTGAAATATGCAATACTTACGTACTGCACGTACACCTGGTGTGCGATTCAAATATTTCGAAAAATGTACCTCTAAATTTAGCATTAACCATTTCTATTTTGCAAGTAACCAGACGCAGATTTCGGTTTACGTGCAGAATAAATAAAACTTGAATAATGCCCCACTTGTACTTTCCATCCATATTTGCGCAATATTTCTTGCTTTTCAATCGTGAGCTTTCAAAGGCAGGGTCGCTAATCTCGGGCTTCCCGTCAGATATTTATAGTTTGAGGGTAAAAGTACTAAAGTCATGTTGCCCAGAAAAATGGCTTCTATTCTATTCGCTTATTTTATTGAAATTAAATAGTGGGCTTTTTAAACTCAATGAGGCTCATGTGGTCCATAAGAAAGTGTAGTTCTTGAGTTTTGAATACGTTTTATGTTTATCGGAGAATTTCAGCTAAGAAAGTACACTTTTGTTGAAATTTTAGTTAATTAAAGTACACTTTTGTTGAAATATCTTCAGATGTTTTAAAATTGGTTGATGTTAAACCAATATAGTCGAAATACTATTTTGTGATGAAATTTTGTAATTTTTTTTTAAGAACGGATTCCCACTTGATTTGTTATTCGTGCGTTTAGTCGGGTTGTTTTATTGACAGTGATTTATCATCTCAACCAAATGCGATAATTAATTAATACATTTTAGATATAAATAAAACGTGGCAAATGGCCTAGTGTCGAATGTTTGCCCTTTGGAAATGATACCCACTCGATAAAATTTGGTGAGATTTTAGCCTGTATGCCAAGTTGCGCTTTAAAATTTTAGTGAGATTTTCTTATCTTAGACAGATTCTTTGTTGCTCTTGTTGTTATTCTTTTGGCGAATTTTAGATTTTTTTTAATTCGGTCATTTTTGGAACAACGTAAATTGATGCAAATTAAGAGGATGAGTCTTATCTTCACAAAAATGACTCGCGTTAGCAACGATAGTTCTTATACCATTCATACAACCGATAATCTTTTTGTACTACAATATGAATTACTGCAATTCGCATTACACATGTACATATTTATCTGCAAAATGGTGTACACTATGCACAATTTTGAGACGTCAATTATTCGTTGGCGCATATTAGTGACGGTCGTCATAATCGACGATGTTTAGTCAGATGCAAATGATCACGACCAAGTCTACCAAACTTGATTATATTTCTTGATAACATCCTAATGGCGATAGGAACATACTGTATTTATGCAATGCTTGCATTTTGAAAGAAGTACAAAAATGTCAGCCTCGGCTATAAGAGAAAGTTTACGCGGCGTTGCCACAGGTGGCAGATGTCATCCTGACATCTTCCGTGCGCAACTTCCGCTCGGATTTTCCAAAAGCTACAATAAGTTATAATCGCAACGCGAAAGCACTTTCAAATATTTTGAAAACATAAATTTTACAATTTAAAAAAACATTTCATTAAGAAAAAAGATCAAGTTGGGCAGGTTGAACGAATGACAATGACTTAAGCACCGACAACTCTGGAACGCGATGAGTAAGCTAAGTAGAGCATACCTTGAGTCGAGCTTCTGGATCGCGGTATTCCAGCGCTGGCTCCTCCTGAAGCAAATTGGAATTTTCTGCCCCTCGAATGTTTCCGGAAATTTCCCGGAAAAGTTCGTTTTTATTCAAAAGTATTTCTTTAAAGTAGCTCCCGCGATAACACTCGTTGGTTGGCGCGAAAACGCTTCACTGTTCTAAACTGGTTTCGTCGCACTCCAGCAACTGTTCAGCTGTAAGTTAAGCATCCTTTGAACGTTTTTCGGGATTTTCGGGCAATCCTCAACCTCGCGTCCGATACCTGCTCAGCTCGGAAAAGATGTGAGCGATCCTGGTGCGTCTCCACCCGCTCTCACCGCGACCTCCGCCAGATGGAGCGCCACCGCCTAGCAACCGCTCAGTCCGAGTTGACGCATCTTCGAATATGCGTTATGCTATTAGTGGCTTGGGATGGGAAATCCTAAAGTTAGGAACGCACCGAGCAAACTTGAAACGAAACTTGAAATTTAATTAAACAAAATGGAAACTCATTTCGAAAAGCCGATCGAGTAACTCCACGGTTCAGAAACTTGCATTCCAGTTTTTAAAACTAAGTTTCTGTTCAGGTTTCCACGCCGTGTTCCCGCCTTGATGGTCTCCTCAAAAGCGACACTACACTCTTTAATCAAACGCACATGTTTTTTTTTTGTTTTTTTTAGTGAAGGAAATATATACAGGGTGGCAAAAAAGTCTGTGGCACCCCCCAAATGTCGAGAATGGTTGCAAAAATGAAAAATCTGATGAGGGGTACATATAGGAACCGTGGGGTGCTGAATGCAATCGTGCCCGAAACATTTGGCCCCAAGGCCCATTTCAAGGGTCTTTAGGTCCTATATCTTAAACAGTAATGGCTGCAAAGAATACGTCAATTAGAGAGCTGCAGGGCGTCGTAAAATTAGTTTAGCGGCTCCATTTGCAACGTTTAATTATCGATTGCCACATAACGAATGACTTCATGACTTCTTGTATGTTTGCACCCGTGCCTAACATCGCTACATTGCGGGAAAGCTCGATTCCTAAAACAAACCAGGTCCTAGAGCTTTCCTCAATGTCAGCCGTCCATTATGCAGGGGTGTTATGCATGGGTGCAAACCTACAAGAAGCCCAGAAGTCATTTATTGTGTGGCGATCGATGCTTAAATGTTGCAAATGGAACCACAAAACTAATTTTACGACGCCCTACAAATTTATTATTG
The DNA here is from genome assembly GCA_034698745.1 of Megaphyllum sjaelandicum. NCBI lineage: Eukaryota > Metazoa > Arthropoda > Diplopoda > Julida > Julidae > Megaphyllum > Megaphyllum sjaelandicum. Next base: position 7,086 of record JAQGBX010001084.1, on the reverse strand, counting down.
ACGTTTTCTTTGTAGGTATTACCGTTTAAGAGATAGGACCTAAAGGTTCTTGAAATGGTCCTTGGAGCCTTGTGTTTTGGGCACCATTAAATTCAGCGCCCTATGGTTTCTGTACGTCTCCATTGTCTTAATTTACATTTTTGCACCCATTCTGGAGATTTGGGGAGTGCAACAGACTTTTTTAGCCACGGTGTACAGTGTTCATCGTAATTTTTTCCACGTACACTTTGATTATAAAATTAAATTACATCTAACTTCGTGGAAAATTCCTTTCAGTATCGTTCATTGATAGTTATGGTATGTCCTGATTATTTGTTTTTTCATTGAGACGGCGCTTCGTTGCATTTATTCGTTAAGGGTAATCACTCCCTCTAAACCTGCAATGACAAACTTTATACAAACACAATTTTGGGGCCAATAAATTCTAGTCTTCAAAAACAAGAACTTATCCCACCATCCTTGACATTTTTGCATGGTCGTTGTTTTAGTTGTTTTACTCTTAAACATCCACGTTTATTCAGTAAAATGTTTGAATTAGATTTAAATATGGGCTTCCACCTAACTGACTGCATAAGCGAGAAAATTCATATTTATTTCAACCAATTTTAATAAATCAACGGTAAATGTTCATTTTTTTCTCCTAAAATTATCATTGTAAAGAATCAGGTTTAGAGGTACTGCTGCCCTTTAAACATGGAAAAAATCGTAAAAAATTAAAACTGAACGTTTTTTAAGCCTTACAGGAAATTACATTGGGGAATCTAGCAATCGTTTTCAAATACAGTAAAACCTGTTAAGAGTGACCACCAAAATAAAAAGCTATGTTTGTCACTGTACACAGGTGGTCATTAAACAAAGAATGCCTGAATTAAATTAAAATAATAAACATGTACACTGCACTTATACATGTAAACTGTAATACACTTAGTAAAAAACCACAAAACCAAAAAAAAACAGAATCATCATGGCCAAGGGTTAAAGCAAGATGTAATATGACTCATCTGTTATCTGGTCACTTTTTAAGGTAGGCTACATTGGCAATATAAAAATTGCAAAAAAGACAACACCCACTGGTCACTGTACACAATAGACAGGTGGTCACTGGTCACTGCAGAGAATTTTGATGAAGGATACGTACACTAGAAAAAACAATAGATTAAAAAGTTATCAACATAAACAGGTGGTCACCATTCAAAAGTGGTCATTTTCCAGGTTTTACTGTATCAGTTATATCAAAAGCTGCTATATCGTAAGCTCAGCCAGGCTTGGCTTATATTTCTTTGTGTGCCCCTTATTTAAAACGCATGCCGCATTCTTATCCCGCTTGGTGGCGATAGTGTACACCGAGTGGTAAGCATCTGCAATAAGCATTCTGTGTATTCTTCCCCACAGATCATAAAAAAACTTTTTCATCGCGATTCCCATAATTGTGAGAATGAACTTAGATTCAATACGGGACTTAGTTTCGTTGTTCGAAATTCATATTTTTTAATATTCAAGAGAGATAAACTTAATTTTGTTATTTTTTACGCTGTTTATTCCGAGCAGTTTTCTATGTTAGAAAAACCAGAAATTCACAGAGTGGAAAATTTACTACCACGATCGTCTATTTTTATTCTCCTTGATTTATTTTATTGAAATCCATACTCGCAATGCTAAAAATGGTTGAACATCCGTTCCTTTCAAGGAAAGATTATTGGTTGCAGATATATCGCATTTTATCTTTTGAGACACGACGTCGTTCGACTCTAAATTCTTGCGGAATCTTTCTACAAAAGATAAAATATATATTCATCTAGTAATCCTTTTTTTGAAACGTACAGATGTTGAAACTGCATAAAATACAAGCCTCGCTGTTATGCAGATCTTCATAAACATGTTTGAAATTTAAGTTCAATTCTATGAAATATATACTGTCATCTCATTTGATTTTGATATAGGCCTACCTGAAACTTGCGATAAAGTTTACTAGCATGTTTTTTATAATAGCGCTTCAAACTTCACGATATGTACATGCATGTATGATCGCGGCAAGTCGTTGTTCAACCATTTTGTGATTTTTTCTGAAAGAATGTCTAGATCGAAACTTCACGGAAACGAGGGGAAAACTTGTGGCCTGCATGTCGTGTGGATATTAAATTGCCTTTTATCAATTTGGCGAATTTTAGCGTCATCTTATGTATCAAGGGTGATTCTATATTCGATGCCCATTTAGTTTAAAAGGCGTTTGGTTAGTTGGATAGTTGGATAGTAATTTTCCGACGAAACCTAGTCGTCCAAGATGTCAAACTAACCGTCATGAGCAGCAGAATTTGATATTTAATCGCATCGACGAAAATTATTTCTGAGGAAACCGGAAACGATCGAAATTGGCTTTTCGAGCTCTGCATTAGCTCGAAAGTACACCCTGTACGCCATTCGCATTTTTTCTTTGGCCCCAAAACGCATAATTCTTGCCGTTTCGTAGTTTTCGCATTATCAGGTAATGAAACTTACACGTGAATGCATAAATAGGTTGCGCGAACGAAGCAGAAGCGCCCATCCTCGCTTCGGAACGTTTAAGCTGCGTGACAAACGGGATATGCAACGCGCTCTATTATTAATACATGTCTGACATTTTGTAAAATGGCGCGATTTGGAAGCAAACATAAAATACGACTGCGAACGTGTGTTGGAAGATTAAGCCTCTCGGTAAACACTGATTTTTTAGAAAAATATCCAACGGCTGTTGAAGCTGCTTACGATGTTGTGAGAGCATGCAGTTTAGCGTAAACTCGGTAAACCAATTGACGGTTTTGCAGAAAGAAATACATTTCCACTTGCGACTAATTCACTAGTTGGACTAAATCTTGGTGGTTTTTATGGAACGTACAGGTGCAGTGGGTAATATATATTCGTTATTTAACTTAAGAAAACATTTCAGCGAACATTTCGTCACTATGAGAAAAATCTCAAATAAAGTAATTCAACATATGTGTTCAACAGATTCCATTTTCAATTGATAGTTTTTGGCACATTCCGCCATAATTGGTCCATCTTTCTTGCAAACTATTTCAGGGAACATTAAGAGACGTTGATATTTTCTTAATCCGATTTGGATGGTTCTAAAAACGCTTTGCCGTGATTAATTTTTATAAACATCAATATTTCTCGCGAATTTAGAGAGAATATATTGTGAATTTTGGCTGTCCACTGCTATAGTTTAGAAATTACTAATCTTTCTTCCATCATTCGTGCAAACTATTTCATTGGAACATTAAGGGACATTGATATTTTCGTTAATTTCATAATCCAATTTGGATGGTTCTAAAAACGCTTTGCCGTGATTATTATAAACATCAATATTTCTCATGAGTTTAGAGATAATATATTGTGAATTTTGGCTGTTCACTGCTCTACTTTAGAAATTACTAATCTTTCTTGCAAACAAGTTCATGGAACATTAAGGGACATTGATATTTTCATAATCCATTTTGGATGGTTCTAAAAACGCTTTGCCATGATTTTTATAAACATCAATAATTCTCACGAATTTAGAGAGAGAATATATCGTGAATTTTGGCTGTTCACTGCGCTAGTTTAAAAATTACTTGACGTTCAACGATGGACGATGTCACCGAGGAGATTCCTTTTGTTTTTCAGCATGAGACAATTATAAAATGACCGAGTTACGAGAATAAGCGTTTCCGAGGAAACGAAAATGTTTCCTGTTTCTCACTATTGATTGTGTCGTTTTTAAAATTGTTCAAAACATTCATGTCGTGGGGTTTGCTGGAAGGAAACTTGCTGTCATTTGACGCCTATTAGTTGCTAACGTCAAACGCAAACTCGCATGTTGCAGCGGATTAATTTCCATAATTAATTGCGAATTAATAAAGATGGTAATATTTTCGTCTGATTTTTAGGTGCTCATGCATAGCTAGGCTGTTGCTTAGAAACACGTGAAATTGAATGAAAATTAATATCTAGGCGACCCAAAAAACGAGGTTTGATGGTACATTGCGACGAAATTTTAAACCGCTCTATAGCCGAGCACACAAAGCGCATTTGAATAATTAAAGTATGCTGCATGCTAATTCTCGTCTCCGAAACAACCTTGGCAGCTTCTAAAGTTAGTAAACCACGAGGGGATTTCCCGGAAGTCGTTTGTTTTTCCTTATTCCTGAAAAAGATTGCCTCCACGATGAGTTTTGGCATGATCTAATTAGATCCAATAATATCCAATTATATCATTTTTAATACCGAGCTAATGAAATTTCGTTGTATACTAAGGCGAACATTGTGATGTCAAGATTGCTAAAATACGTCTTTTTCGGCATGTCCAGGTCAACATTATGTCGTATCTTATAAAGAGTAATTTGATGTCGACATATTCCTTATCAGATGCAATGCAGTTATTATATGCGGCATCCCAGCTAATTTTCAGAATTGATATCTGTCTAAAAAGCAAAAAGAAGTTATAACCAGGGTGGCCACAGGTCATGGAAGTTATGGAAATTGTCCCAAATAAAATAAAAATGCTATTCTTACATTCGGTCTGCTAGCAGCTCCATCCCCAATCCTCTTCAGCTAGACTCGTAACAAAATCTAGTGTTTTGCCAAGCTTCTCATTGCAATTGTTATTTTTCATTATGACAGAAAAATTTTATATGCATTATGGAGTAAGTTTTGGTCAGGAAATTTTGGATTTTAGTCAGGGAAATTCAAAATGAAAATTTTGTGGCCAACCTGTACATGAATTTAAGACTCAAAAGTAGGGTACTTAATTTCGTAATTGTAAAATACTCAGAAAGACTAGGTTTTCGTCGTCCATAGAGGCAAGAGGTCAAAACTTAAAGAACTAATCTGCGAGTAATCTTGGGGATTATGCAAAGTGGGTAAGATTAGCTAAATGGTTAATCATACTTTAGTACCATGTGCCAGGCATAATTTGTGAGCATCTTTGACAGTTTAATTGTCCAATCATTGGCTGAACTGAAAAGTGCAATTTATGATTTCACCACAGTGATGTTTTCATGAGAAATTTTATTTATACTGAAGTACTTTTATTGGGACAGCACAAAAAAAGTTTTGGACCCGCATTGGTGTGAAGTATGAAAAACACTTAAAAGAGCATCAATTATTTTTTTATGAAAAACTTTAATAAGTGGAAATACAATCTGTACTTTGGTATGATTACATTTATAGTAGAAAACAAACAAGACGCTGATACGTATACTTTTTAAAATACGAATGAACGAGTAAATTGCAGTAGAAATGTTGCCTTGATATAACTTCTGTTGAGTTCCAATGGCTTGGGAACGCATGCTTTTGATTTTTATTGGCAAATAATGAATTTTGTACTGATAATGTTAGTTACCTGATTGCTGTTACCTGTGATATAACACGTACAGCTTCAAGCTTACGTTTGTGTAAATTGTACGGCTAAACATACGTGCTTTTGCACATATTCAGGGTTTTTCAGAAAACAATGACTATTGTATTAAACTATAATATCCCAACTCGCTGTGACAAAAAAAAATTGTGTGGCGCATACAAAGCACGTTTATGTGTTTGATCAATAAACAGCATTTAACAGGTTCAGGGTTTTCATTCAGTGTGAAAAAACACTTCATTTAGCAAAGTACTGTCAATTTGAAGATCTGGAAAATTGGCAGCATCCTAATAATGCCATTCCGATATGTTTAAATTATGAGACTATACCCTATGTTTGCACAAATTAAGGTGCGAAAAAAGTTATTTTAAAATTTAATCCATCTAATATAACGTAAAAAGTAAACGCCAAATATTGATAAGTAAAAAATCTTCAAAAGTGAGTTGTGAACTGATATGCTGAAAAGTTTTAAACAATGCTAAGGAAGCAATTTAAACTTTATTATTTTTGATAAAGTAAACATGTGCGACTTTTTTCTGTTAGACTTTACGAGCTGCACGGGCTGACCAGACAAAGCCCACTATGAGCGCTGCGGCTAACACTACGCCGACAGGTATGAGCAAGTGAGGCCAATAACTGAAATGTAAATTATAGGTGGTTAATTGGCTATGCTAATTAAATGAGTAATATAGTTGCATAAAAATAGAAAAGCAGTCTTACAACTGGTAGCCTTTTTTTGGCTCAGGTTCAGGCTATAATGAAAAGTTACTTTGATAAATAAAAGTGCTCACTTCACAATTCAATATTTTCACAACTGAACCAGACACTAGTCTCCTGGTAACTTCTTACCTTAGGTTTTGGAGATGGAGTGGGTTTCGCACCCCAGTCTTCCTGAAAATGAAAAAAAAATTGAATTAAAATAAAATTTAGAACATTAATTTCAATTGTCACTCATTAGCATGTTAGCCCACTTTTTCCTTTATTAACAAAATATTACTGATATTATTCAAAAATGCATTTTCAAAGAAATATGATTTTTTTTTTATGTTGCTGCATTCTTTGTAGACTTAAAATAAAACCATATACAGTAAGTTATAATCTGTCGTTAAACGAACATGTATTCCAAACATTTTAGCATAGCTGGTAAATTGCCCCAAGTAGGTTAGAATATGTGGAAAAACTACTGCCACCTTACCTCTCTGAGTTCGCCCACCAAATAGTCTTTCAGCATAGCCCTCGCATCATCAGAATGCCCAACATCTTCAAAGGCATCTGTTGCATCTTGTCCTTTTAAAAAATTAAGCTTATTAATTAATGGGAAAGTGTCAGATTAAAATAATTAGTCCGTTTGTATACCGAACATAACATGGATCTAAATCAGGGGTCGGCAACCCGTGGCTCTTTCGATGTCAAGATGTGGCTCTCCTACGGTAACAAAATATCATAACAGGGTTCCCCCAGAAATTTCATTTTAACTTCCCTGACTTGTTGGGGAAAAAATTTCCTTGAACAATGACAACGTGAAAAATTGACAATTTTGTCAAATGTCAATTGTAAATTTGTCAATTTGCAATTTGAAAATGGTAAAATTTTGTATTCGGTAAATGTTGGACATTTGTACACGGAAAACGTGGATAATTTTGCTAATTTGTACTCGGAAGACGTGGACAATTTTACTAATTTGTACACGAAAGTCGTGGACAATTGTACTA
>JAQGBX010001083.1:0-27721 GCA_034698745.1 Megaphyllum sjaelandicum | reverse complement strand
GCACCCGTAAATGAGACATTACCAATGTGCCTGATTTGCCAGAGAGTTTTCACAAATGAAGCTATGAAACCTTCACGATTAGAAGAACATTTAAAGAAAATACATCCTGACCGAAAAGATAAAAATTTGTCCTTTTTTTAGATAAGGGGGCGGTGAGTAAATTTTTTTTCAAAAAGGGGGCGGTAGGTCAAAAAAGTTTGGGAACCTGTGGTTTAAACTCTTTCCAATTTGGGGAGATGTCTCCATAAAGCATTTATTAAAATTCGACAAGTGCAGTTCCTTCCATCTATTCTCCTCCAAATGTAACCAAAAAATGAATTTCTAACCCAGTTAAAAACCCCATGAGTGGATTTTGCAAGCGTCATGTTAATAAATGTATGCTGTCATTTTCTTTCTTTGATAATTAAAGAATTACATTTGAAAACAGTTTGTAGATTTACTCAACAATAAAATACAAATAATAACCACAAAATTAGAGAGGTGCATTTATACACTTTTAACGCAGATTTATTTTTTTCCAATTTGAACGTCCTAGAATTTACACAGATTGAAATTACGAAATTACACAGAAACAGCAAATTACGAACGAGTTTCGGTCAGTAATAGTTAATGTGGTTAATATTTTTTTCTATTTTGCTAAAGTAGAATGACTTTAGCTAACGTACATCTGCATGTATAAATTCTATTTATAGTCAAAAATGTTTCCAAATTCAACAAGTGTCCAATGCGGCAACACGCTTTCATTAGGCATACACTGAAAATTCCATAATTTTATGAACAACATTGTGGTGGAGTGCATCATTGTAAATCGGATGGAGAAAACACGTCTTGCAGGTTTATTATTAACAACCAAATTTAAGATTGGAAGGATGAAACAGAACGTTTAACCCTGGCATCTTACCAGCAGAAAATTATTGCCAATGAGCTTCCTTTATAAGGGAAATTGATGTAGGTGTTTTAATTATGACCTTGACTCATGAAAGTTTAAAATTTGGCAAAAGATTGAGACCAATTACACTTTACGTCATGAGATTTGGATGTATCGTCAGTTATAACTCGCAGTTACGGACATTGACGTAATGTTGAAAAACTGGATTGACAATTTGACATGATATAAAACCTAAAACAGCTCTTTCGGTTCCCATATACAGGTACGTGTGTTCTTGAAACTCACCTGGTTCTGGATTAAAGAGCTTCTTTTGCTTAGCTATGAATGACACCTTGAAAAAGATGGTTGGGCTAGGCACAACGCCTGCTGTACCTGGAAATCACGTTGTTATAAGCGTAGAACCCTCTCATGTCTGGAATCAGATGCACATCCAAGAGCCTGCCACCAAAACGTCCCTGTACAAGAAGCACCTGAAGACGTTCACCGCAAGCTTTACGGTTGCACTAGCCTCAATTGGCATAGGCACCGTAATGAGCTACTCGTCACCAGCAATTCCTGATTTGAACCATCATCGAAATCCCTTTCACCTTGATGAAGCTGGAGAATCCTGGGCAGCCAGTGTCATCTACATCAGCTGTATGTGCGGAGGAGCTCTGGGCGGCATTCTCCTCGACAAGTACGGCCGCACGTTTGTGATTGCCTTGACAGGTCTGTCCCTAGCAATTGGTTGGTTGCTAATAGTAGCCGCGAACGATGTTACTTGGTTTCTGATCGGAAGGCTCATCAGCGGATTTGCCGTTGCCTTCGCAGATGTGGCAGTGCCCACGTACATTGCTGAAATCGCGGCACCCAGCGTGCGCGGCTTCCTGGGGTCATGCCACGAGTTGGGAACCAACATAGGCTTCCTGTTCGTTTTTGCCATGGGATGCTTCCTCCCCTGGAACTGGACTGCCATCGCTTGCATGATCTTTCCGGTATTTCTCATGGCGAGTCTTCTGTTCATCCCAGAGTCGCCAAGGTGGCTCCTGAATCAAGGCCGGATGAAGGAATGCGCGAAGGCCCTGAAGCACTTACGAGGAGAAGAAGAAGACGTTGCAACGGAGTTGTCGGAAATTGAAGACATTCTGCAGAAATCAAATGGCAGCAACGTACACTGGAAGGAGCTGAGGCAGCCAAATCTGTACAAGCCCCTCTTTGTCATCATCGGACTGATGTTCTTCCAGCAGATGTGTGGCTATTGCAACCTGCTAGGGTACAGTGTTGAAATTCTGGACTCTACTGGGACCAAGTGGAATTCTTACTTGATATCTGCATGGATAGGTGTCGTTGGAACGATATCCAACATTATTTCTGCACTGGTCGTTGATCGGGCCGGTAGAAGAGTCATGTTGCTCATCTCTTCTGGAATAATGATCATTAGCCAGGCAGGATTATCGACTTTCTTCACTGTGAAATATTTCTGCGTGGACTTTGACATATCAATCTTGAGCTGGCTGCCCATGGTGTCATTGATGATGTTTAACTTTGGGATGGCCATTGGTTATGGACCGATTCCTCATTATTTGGCTAGTGAACTGTTTCCTCTGAGGACCCGTGGTATTGCTGGAGGCATCGGAACTTGCAGCGTTTCCCTCTTTGCTTTCATCTGCGTGTTTATCTTCCCCTATTTAAGGGACAATTTGGAGAATTACATTTTGTATTGGATTTTGACTTGTGTTACCGTCGGCGGCATGATTTTCGCCTTCCTTGCTGTTCCAGAAACCAAAGGAAAAAGTTTAGAAGAAATTGAAAAGGAATTTAAAAATTCATAATTTTAGAATTTAGGCCATTGGAAATTTAAAAAAAAAAAAACGCCCGTCCCCTTTAAAAACAGTCCCGCGCCTGCGTATGAAATCATTAATATTTGTTCGTATACATATAAAAACAAAATGTAATGCTATCAACATTAGGGATGCTCAGACAGAAGCTTTATGAATCGTATTTTGGCAGCCATGAAGTTACGTGAGAAAAATCTACACTCTCATTTGTTTTTAAAAATCCCTCTAGGTTATCGGCCGTGTTTTTAAAACATTCGTACATTCGTTTTAAACCATTGATCATACAATGCGTTAAGCTTTTGTCTGAGTACCCCTATACATGATCAAGCGCCTCCCTTATACAGTTTGTACAGTTGACTCGCGGTTCTAAATACTGAACGTGTGTAGGGTCCCAAAAAAGTTCTTAAAAATATTGAGGGTTCCTAAATTGGAATGGTATTACTTGTAGAAACGAAAAATGCAATTTGCACCTCATCTTTATAATTTCATTTTTGCGTTTCCAAAAATGCATGTATCTCTAACAACAATCATTTTCCAACCCATTTGTGGAAATTATAAATTCCTAATTGATACTAAGTAAACAAAAAAATTGACGCATATTTCAATGTAGGCCGCCTATATGAGGAATTGATCTCGCAAATAAGAGAATTATGCACTTTCATTATTAATTAAATCACGCGTATATTACCATTATACCTCCAAACATATTACCTCATTCGCTTTCATTACATTTGAACATTACACGATAAGTTAATTAAATGACTATTTTTGCTTAGAAATGCGTATCTGTGTACAGTAATTACTTTTCGCAATCATTCTGCGCATGCGTGTTCACGTTGTGACGCAAATGGGAATTATGAGTCTGAAATGCGTGGCGCGTGACATTTAAATAAGAATTTTGTCTATGGGAAAACCTACATACTAATGCCAGGATTAATGATGCGACTCAATCAATATAGCCAGTACAGTGAACCTAGCTGTATAGGCTATACATTGAACACCTCAGGGACGGTAAAATTCGTTCAATGTATAGAAAAAATTAAAAATATGTTTTAAGTTTTTCAAAAAATTACGGGTATTATGACTACTCTACATCCTATTAATGCAGTAGAACCTCCGTAAGTTGACCGCCCAAGGGCGGAAACAAAAGGTCCATCTCCCATAAATTCAATGTATAGAAAAATGCGGCTTGGGCTTCTATGTTAAAAGGACGGTAAATTCTATTCACAGAATTTCAATGCATATGAGGTGTTCAAAGTAGGCCTACATGTAGCAGGTTTCACTGCACTGATGTTTGGCTCAAAAATTCTTTCAAAATTTTCAACATCCAGTAGCCTCTCGGGAGGCAATTCGAAGTGCAGTACATCATGTACATGTAATTAAAACCGCAGGTAATCCTTATTAAAAATGATTCTAAATTCTTATTTATTGCCATTTATTGCCACACGAATTTACTTTGCGTGCTTGGTTTTGAGAAAGAAGGGTGAATTTCCCACCCCTTCCAGGCCTTTTCAAGGTCTTTCATTTTCATTGTTACGTAATGATGTCTTTGATAATATATCATTGCTGCTAATTATGACATTGAACTGTACGGTTTCAATTGCAAAACTGTGTGTTAACATGCAAATGGCGATGGAATGGTATTTTATTGGCATTTATCCTGAGTATTAATTGCAGTAAATTTAATTGACTGAAAAGAGCAATTGTTGCACTGTATCTAATCTATCACTTTCTAGATTGCATCACCTAATTGGTTTTAGGCCGGGCGCTCATCGAGAAGACACGTAACATGATAAGACGCGTGATTTGTCCGTTACATGCCGAAACCAATGCAAACATATGGGTCAGCGGACACAGAAATGATGTCACTTCAGTGAGCGATGACCCATATGTTTGTATTGGCTTCGACGTGTGGCGCGGTTAGATCACGCGTCATATCGTGTTACGTGTCATCTCGGTAAGCGCCCTGACTTATAACTCAGTACCGTGCAATACATTTACATGTATTTGAAAACAGACTTATGGTTCTAAATGGCCATACATGTATTTAAGAATTTATCAAGGGCCATGCATGCATTGAAAAAGGACGTCCTCAAAATTTGCCCAAATTGGACTCCCCTCTACATCCTGTCCGGTCAATCAGGCTTCTCCCTCCCTTCTCTCCCCCCATTCAGACGACTGAAACTTAAAAAAATTGTATTCGGAAAATGTTGAACGTTTTGCAAATTTTACTCGGAAAACGCAAATTTTGTACTCTGAAAAGGCTGAGAATTTTGCCAATTTGTCCTCAGACCCTGTTGGAAATTTTTCAAATTTTTCCTCGGAAACTGTTGAAAATTTAAAAAAAAATTAGTCTAAAACAGTAGAAAACGTTGAAGATTTGTACGTGGTTAAAGGTTGGAAATTTAAGGTCGAGAAAGATGAAAATTTTGCAAATGGACCCTGACCCTGTTCGAACTTTTCAGTTCTCTGATTTAATTTTTCCAGGACTGGAGGTACCCTGTCTGCTGACTTTTGCAATTTATAACCCACCTATGCGATATTGTGCTCAATTTCCCTTTTACTTTGAGGACTGATTTTATTTGGCATTTTTTTTAAGTGGACGTCCGAGATGGTCATAGCCCCTCCCTTCCCCCGTCCACATTGTGTCCGTGACTCAACCTATCCTCCCAACCCCCTACATGAAAACGTCCTTTTTGAATGGCCCCCTTAGCATTGCCAAATTTATTGAATAACTCTCTCCGATACGAATGGCAATCAAATAATATTATCTCTTCATTCTGTATGTTCAGGAGAAACATTAAACAAACTACAAGTAAGATTTGGCTTTGAAGTAATTTTAACTCATTGTGGCGGAATTTTGTAAAGACTTAGGCCTACATACCTTAACCTGGGAACTTCTTTACAGCTTTGCATGAAAAACAGCGTACATAGTGGTGTTAAAGGGTATGAATCACAGTACATGTATACGAAAAGACCATTAGGGTCACTCCGTGTCGGGACCTTTGATGTTCAAATGGCGAGAACAAGAGAAGCGTGCAACACGGCGTGTGGCACACGCTAATGTATGATTGAGTGAACGAATAAAAAGAACTACAATGTAGTTCACTCAAGTGAGCAGGTGAACGACACTTGACGCCAGTTCACTTAAAACCGGTTCGAACTAGTTCAGCGAAGTAGTTCACTTTGGTGAGTGAAGTAAGAGTGAGTACTTTCCCCATAATCATTATACCTGTGCGGCACTGCGAGCTCACCGAGGAGCTCACGGGGTCACGGCTAGGTAAAAGTGGGGGGAACGAGTCACCATACTGGTCATTTCATTTACCGGTACTGACTGTGTCACAGTATGGTGTGAAGTACTCTGTGTATTTGTGTCTTTTGGTTTCATAAGGCATTTTGAACTTTTCCACTCTTCCTAATGTACAGTAGGTCGGTTTAGCGAAATTTTCCTATCAAAATTTTGTAAAATAATCAAAATATTCGTTGTGGAATTTTGGAAAATACTTCATAACATTCATTGATCAATGCCGAAAAAAAAACACGTTTTCATTGGTTTCTTTTACAAGTTTTGCAAAAACATTGGAGCATTGTATTTTTTTGTTGGCCAGTTTTCTATAATTTACTGTTTTTCAATATGCTGAAATACTTATGTATTGAGCATGCATGTACATTTTAATATTTATCAAATTTTACAATTAGTATCATTGACGAAACACTATCTACGCCCATAAAATAGGCTATCCTAGATACAGTAGGTGAGCATATATACTTACTTGTACATGTAAATATACATGTATACTTACTTTATGCCTTTGCGTAAAGTAACTTTTTCCATCATTTATCACGACTATGTTCTTCAATGTTTGGGTTTTATCCATTCAAACAACGTTTTAATAATTAGCAGGAACAAAAGAGAAATGAGAAACTAAATTTTGTATTTACAGGGAAATACCAGAAGTAATCCTTTAATTTAAAAATCTGAAACCAGCTTACAATGATATGAGTATAAATATATACAAGAGAAAGTGGAGATGAAATGCACAATGAGAAGGTACCAGCAGGAAGTTGTTGGCATTTTTAAATACAAACTTAAGTATTCATCCAGTAGTACACATCATGGAATGGGGAAAATCAGTCAGGGGTCAAGGAGGGATCAACGAATAATGCAATTTTCGTCACACGAGAATGGTTACAAGTTTCGTTTTGACAAAAACAAAATGAAAAAATCGTATTGCTTTTTGCCGCTTTGGTAATCCACACCGGCATTATATTTAAATAGAAAAATCAAAAACGAAAAATCAGGTGGAGAATTTACAAAGGCATTTTGGGTAATGGTTGGGGAAAAGGCGATGGGTAAAACATTACTGGCCCACAACAAATATAACAACCGCATTCATTAGTCCAGACAAAAAACACTCAAAAAAACTACAAAATAGCACAAATAAGTCAGAAAAACTCAGAAGACTTCCTGGTAATACGAGCTCATCCTTTTTTAAGCCGTTGAAGAAGAGGGAAAAAGTGACTTAACAATCATTGAAAAAATATTTTTTTTGGACTTTTGAGACACTTGAATGGAAAAAGTATGATTTTTTTAATTTATCTAATACTGAAAAAAGTACTCTTGGGGCGGCAAGGGAGAGGGGGTTGTAGCCATGTGGTGCCACCACTTAGCGCCATCTTCCTGGAGCACCATTGGCAGTTTCTAGGTGCTGTAAACCATTTTTCATCTGTACCATCATCTGATGAACAAGTGCAATATAAATACATGTACATCCATGTTGTAAAAGTTTCAATTATGTGCATTCATGGTGATATAATCATCATAATTTGTGTCGTTCCTCATATATTATCTAATATCAAAACTCATCTTTAGATGCCATCTTAAGTTTGGGAAACAAAATGTTTAGCTTTTTTAAATAAATAATTTTACATAATATCTTTACATAAATTGTTTACATACGTTGTAACTTACATTATTTACATATGTTTGTTTCCTGAAACAACCGGCAACCAATTAGCAACAGAAAGTTCCCCTATGTTTCTTCTAGCGTGGACACTAGGAGCTTCCTTTTGCTAATTGATTGTCAGCTGTTTCTGGAAACAAACTAATGTAAAGTGAACAATAAACTATTAATGTGAAACAATTTATGTAATCAACTGGCAAAAATTAGCAACAATAAGTTCCTCCGATTCCTCCATCGCGAAAGCAGCTAAAGAGACAATGGATGACACCCAAGAGTTTCTTCAGCACAATCTTGCATCAACAGTGACACGATGAAAAATGGCATTACTTTGAGGCAGAAACAGGTGGCATTGTCCTGTTACAAAAATGCAAGACAATGTCACCAGTCAGAAAACCAAGAAAATGGCCCAAAGTGCGGCTCCACCAACTGGCAACTGGACTTTCGAAGCAAGTTATTAGTAATTGAAAATATGGGAGGGACAAAAGACGAAGTTGCGAGATTCAAAGAAACATGATTATTAATTGAAAAAACTTTGTCGTTAAGAGGAAAAATACGAGAAAACGATTTTTTTTATTTTTATACAAGCGCAGCGCCATGGGGTCGCAGCGATTATTTAAGCGTGGTGGCGGTGGCAGCAGATCCATCGAAAAACCTGTCGGAAGTAAACTGTGATAAAAATCTTAAAACAGGTAATGTTTGTGTTTTTTTTAAAAAAAAACATCATCGAGTTTCTTAGAATAACGCACAAATATGATACAAACAGCAGTTGTTCTTCCCGCGCTGGATTCGAGCGCGGAAAAACAATAATAAAACTGACCTAGTAATCGAATTTGATCAATATTCGAGAAAAAAATGAAAAATAAAAAGCAAACATGAAACGTCCATGTTTTCGAGAAGTCAGATGCACAGCCGAAGCAAAACGAGGAATCTATCTATTTTAAATATTAAATAAAAGGACGAGTAAAAAGGAGTATTGGGCTAAAAAGTAGTGAAACACGCTTGTTAATAAATAGCATCCGATTGCCTCTCCTGAAGTTTTACAAAAAAAAATCTTCCCGAGTAACAATATAATTGCACAGCTATTGCTCGATCTATTAGAAGAGGGAGAAAAAACGAGAAAAAAGCCTCCCCTGAGGAATAAAACATCATTTCTCCTCCAAGTGTGAACCATCATGGGTTCGGATATTCAAATTCTAAGAGAAAAATGATGGAAAAACACTACTCTAAAGTCACGATGTATACCTGGGCACGAGGCCTTAGTACGAGATGAAATAGTAGGAGAAATTCGGAGAAAAAACACTGAAATTCGTAAGATCGGAAACTGTATATCTCTTTTTTTTTCGAAATTTTCCAGCAATTGCTATGAAAAATGGGGGATACCATTATCCCAATACGTGTTGCTTTCCTTTTCAAAAGCATCCAGATTGGTCGACTAGCAAGCATCAGCGAAAGAAAACCTAACAAGTATCGCAACTTTAAATTAAACTCTGTCATACACGCACACACACAAACAAACTCACAACTAGAAATTCAGAAAAATTAACTCGGCGCAAGTTACGGAAACTTAACAGAAAGAACACCAAACCTCAGTTTTCTGTGACCGTCTGCACATTGTTAGAATTTTGCTTAGAATTAAAAGACCTACAGCCATTTTCAACCTCAGGTGGATTTTTGAAAGCAATCATGCAGAATATAGGTTTAAGAATGTTTGGCAATCATGGACCGGGGGCACAACGCAGCTCAAGAACTGACCGATTTCAATAAAAATGAAATATTTTATAAAGATTTATATCCCAATTAATCAGAATTTAAAAAACTAACTTTGGCCTTGTTCATGACTTCTTTACTTTACCTTTACCCTAATATAAGCACCTTGAAGAAGACGATTAACTCGATCAGCAATTGTAGGACCAAAAACAGGAACCAGGTCCATGTATGGTCATCGAACAGACCATGGAGAAAACTGGAGACCAACAAATTTGAATAAACTAGCCATTAAATTAAAGACCAACATAACAATTGTGATGTATTATAGCTCAGGGATCTTCCGATTTCAAAACATGCCAAAGACTTGGAGGGGACCTTAATGAAAATGAGAAACAATGCCAGTCATTAAGCTGAATTGTGTAGCCAATCCTGTAGCAGTAAACTTTGTATCACAGCAAATAATCCGAAGCTTTAGCCTGCGGGTAGATCAGACGCCATTTCACCCTGTCAAACTTGCCAAAAAAACAGCTTCTGAGTTAATGGTCCAAGTAGTCCATCAACAAGTGCATTTACGAGTCCAAATAACTAGACAAAGAAATCCGAGTTATCAATCACACATACTTGGATTTTTTGGCAATGGCTAGTTTATTGTGGCTCTTCAAAACTGGCGTTCCATTAGCAAGTTAGCCAACGCAACACGTGACATCAATTTCTTGATGCAGCATCACAATGGCCCATTGCCTTGATAGCTTTAATAAAGAAAAATCAATAAGCCAAGCTAAAAAAAGCAGGAGCTACTAACAGCTAGAGCGGCCATTTCAACAGTAGGTCTGCACAAATATCAGAAAATAAATCGTAACTTCCCCGACCGGGATTATTTATATAAACGTATTTGGGAGCATTTATTCAGCAACCTTCCCATCCACACATTTCCTGTTGCATTAGGGGTATCTTATTGCAAGATCGGAAACCCACTCGGACCGCTAAGGACAGGATGGCCAAGCAAAGACCGAAACGAAAAACAAATGTCCGTTGCTTACGCTGAAGAAGTGCAACTGCAGCCCTCGAAAACTGACCATCTGACGTCTATTTACAACCCTGGTTCCCTCGCATATCTCTCTTTGCATACTGTTATGCATATATGAACCATAATTTACATATTTGGCAAATACAAGAGAGCCATTCAAAAATGTCCGTTCGGGCGCAATTTCATCTTTTCAACCACTAAAAAACTTGAAACCGAGAAAAAACAATGTTCGATACGGACATAAGCGCTGAAAGAGTTTTGCGGTGGATGGGATTTGAGGAGCCGAGGAGGACGACACCTAGAGAAAAAGTGAAAGAGTTAAAAATGACGAGTAAAAATACTTAATAATATAAAAAGTAGATTGAAAAATCCATGTTGACTAACAACGATTAAGGCATCCGGACATGATCGACAAAATCCACGACAGAGACAATTGGAGAAGAAAGACGAGTCAAGAGCGAGAAAAGTTTGATCGAGAGAAGATTTAACATCAGAGCGAGGAAGGGCAGGGACAAGGACTTTGTTTTAGATACGAGACACTGAACACGCTCCACGCACACGAGGACCCACCATCCAATCACATTTCAACAAGAGGGGAAACAAAACTAGTTGAAGTTATTGATTGCATATTGCTTATTTATTAAGTAGACTCGAACTTTGCAGGAAAACTGCAAAAGTTAGGGGTGGGGGAGGGAACAACCTGCTAAGCGCCAGCAGGTCCGCGCCACACCGCATTGATGGAGCAAATGTGTAACCTGTACGAATTCCTGGTTTGACCATCGACATTTCAAGGACATGATAACAAATTAAATAAGAAATACTTAAAAAGTAGACCGGTAAAGGTGAAAAACTTGTCTGCATATCACAATACGTGCACTAGGGGGGGAATCTCCTGCAAGATACAGGACTTCCAGAAAGCGCTGGTTCCAAAGAAATTAGCATCCTGGTGTCTCTGCTAAAAATACAACAATTGCCATTGAAGTTATCTAAAATTGTGTGAATTTATGAAATGGTATAGTGTATATCGATACTTAAAATTTTAAACTAATATTATTCATATTAGAGAATCTGTAAAACTAACAACAACTTTCAAATAGAATCACTACAATTTTATACCTGGGGTTAAAGTTCCTCCCATTTGTTGACAATCATATTTCTTAAAAACAATTTTTTATGGTTTCTGGAAATATGGGGAGCGACAGCATTTTTAGATGAAACGTGATGAATTAGTTTCTCTCATTAATTTTCAAACAAAATTTTTCAGTTGAATAGATTGAATTTGAAAATCAACTAATTAATGAAAAATTGGACAGAAATTAGAAAAATGAGAAAAGTGGCTGAAAAATTCTTAGTCGAATAATTATGTATGAGCAAATGGAAGTGAAGAGATATTGCACACAGGGGAAACAAACCTGAAATCTCAAATTATTCAAAAACTTACATTGGCAAAAATGTATAAAAAAGAATTACTTAAATTTTAACATCACACAATTTCTTGAATTTTCAATGGCAATTCAACGATGCAACATTTATCACCAGGGCAACTCTTTGTATTCTTTAAACAGGCGATTCACATATCCACCACTCAGGTGGATTATTCGTGTGCACTTTAAAACCAATTGCTCTCTGATGTGGTAACACAATCACTTTGCAAGAATGAATTTTGATCAAACTAAGATTATTGCGAATAATAAGAATGTGCAAGAGGTTCACTTTGTAGCTCAACCGCAAGACTATCGAGTATTTGCTTGCATTAAATTCATCTTGCTTTGCAATCATCAAGCTACAAACCAATATTAATAATATTGATTTAAAGTTTCTAAAGCATCTTGGGTTCACCATTAAGTTTGCGGACAAAAGTTCAGCTGATTCGCTGCATAAATCAGCTAGCGGTACGTTAACGACGATCATCGCATCGCAAGTAACCACAAGTAATGTATTGCTGATATTAAACTTTAAGAACGTCAAGAATTTTATTCTTAAATTCATTCAATTAAATCTAATAACAATCAAAATGACTTTAAAACCGTTTTTTGACACCCGCCGAGATTACGGTGAGAGGGAAATATTTTGTCTTAAGAGGTGCTGCACCAGTTAAAAGCAACTAAGTCCAACCAACTTAAACACCAACTCGATCAAGTCAACATTAATTTAGCAATTCATTACTTATTGATAAAAGATTTTAAACCAGCTTGGATTGATAAATTAACCAATGGGAACCAACACGCTATTGGATTTGTATGCCGAGCATATTGGAACTAACAGAGCCCACTCCTGTTGCAAGTTCAGTTTGAAAACATTTCTTTCCAATTACGAAAATTTGTTTGTGAAATTCAATTTTGTGATCAATTAGGATAGAGTGAGACTCATTTCTAATTTCGCGCAATTATTCCATATTTTACTAATAAAATTGGATTTGAAAACCTCAGATTTCAATATACACCTGTATAGCATTCTAAAAGTTCTGGTCTTTATAAGGGATTAGAAAAACTGTTTTGAATATAGCATGCCAAATTTCAATTCTAATCATTGAGCCACCAGTTAAACTGTTCTAAAAAGTTATAAAATGATCTTTTAATAATTTTACTGCTTAACTTTGTCTTCACGATAGCACGATGCATTTGGATCAGCATTTTAATTGGTTGTTTAATATGCAACTCCAACACTGTGCGGTCACAGAGTAGTGTGGCAAAGTTCTGATAGTCCCAATAACTGCATACAAAAGGGCACAATTAACTAAACTGTGATCAGGCTTGGGTGAAGAATGGAAGTGTGCGCTCGTCAATGTACCGCTTAGCGATTTGTTTGCAAAGTGCCACCACATCGAGTTTATGCGACCAACAAAATTGCCTTGAGGTGGAGGTGGGGCAGGAAAACGAGGGTTTTTGAACCACTCATAAAAAACATAAATAGAAATATTAACATTATAATAAAAATATGTTGCAGCACCAATCCAGACCACCATAAAAAGGTGGGTAGGGAAAGCGTGAAAGATGTTCTTATATATAATATAAAAAAATCACAGACGATGAGATTATACAAAATAATATTAAGACGTGGGATTAAAAAAAACTTTTGCAGTGAAAAGTGGTCACAACGTTCGCTCAAAAACGAAAGGACCGCAACGCAGTTACCTGATTGCTGTTGAATAAAATGAGCAATCATAAAATAAGTTTTTGGGATAAAGGAACTGCATTAAACTGAGTACGATGAGGTCGAGACATAACTCTCCGCACATATTTATGCAAATAAAATCAAAAAAAAATCTAAATGCAACCAGAAATTCGATGGTATGTGTGGCCTCTAAGGTGCTGAGCGGATCCTGGATGCTGCCCATTGATGTGTGATATCCTTTCTTCGTTTCATGTACTTGCTCTGCATCAGAGCAGGTTTTGTTGTGGAAATCCATAAACAAGAAATGGGAGAGGAGCGCTTTTAAGGCCGAAGGGGGAACAAGGTGAGACGAGAGGAGCAGAAGATCGGCGAGGGATTAGAGTCAAGGCAACAGAATCCTCGGGAAGCTTCTCAGTAATATGCATTCAGCTCAATGGAAGGGAGCGTTCCTGGCAACCCAGAACTGATCATATGGCTAAAAGATTACGATAGTCCTAAGATAGCCGCCAACACATGAGCTAACGACGGCTCTTCATGAACTGTTTCTGCTGTTTCCGTTTCTTCTCCCATGATTCCATCAGGTTGAAGCAGTAGTCAACAACTCTTGATGCTACTAGATACACTTAAAATTACAAAAATATAAAACGGTACGTTATTTGTGATGCTGCTTCTTGCTGTTGAGTCGCCACTTTTTGGTTTTGGGCCGGAGGTGTTGGATCACCGCCACCGCCTCCGCAGCCATAGTCTGTTTCGATGCTCGGAGGGGAGTTGGCTTTGCCGCCCCTGCCCTGGTGTGATGGACAAGCGCAGTCCGGTGGGAAGAAGAAGAAGAAAATGAAGGAGTGCTAAACCGAAAATTGAGTAACGGCATAGTGTTGTCTGAGATTGCACAGGAGCAAATGGTGGATTGCCCTCTAGAGTCATACATTGGAAACCTCTTTCAGTTAGGCTGAACCGGGCGCTGAACGAGACCGCAGTCACCTCGGAGCCTCACTTCATACCGCTCCTGGTGGGTTACTAACACGAATCTCGAATTAAAAAGCGAAGAATCAAACCCGCATTTTCTCGGGTGCACATCGCAGTCAGAACTCCCAGTCTTCGGCCTCTTCTTTGTGAATCCTATGCTCTAATTTCTCTATGTTGCTCTGTCGCTCTTCGTTGGCCTCTTCTGCTGCCTCCCAGCCCTCATCCTGTTCGTGCAGAGACTTCTCCAACCTCTCGATGTTGGCTATCCGCTCCTTGGTTGACTCGTCCTCAGAATCGCCACCACATGGGCTGGGCAACCCCGCTGACTCTCCTTCATTCGAACAGCATGCAGCTGCCGAGCCTGCCCTGTTGGCAAGCATGGGTGACGAATTCCCAGAGCCATGCGGAGAAGACGATGAGAGTGCTGCAGAAGCTACCCTTAGAGGTTGCGGCTGTGTAGAGGCTGAGGACTCATGGTCTGGTGCTGGAGCAGGCTCCACTCGAACAGTTTCTTCCTCATCATGTGTTGGTAGATCAAAGTCACTGGTCTGCCGAACACACACACCATTGATGATCACTTCCGTCCTCTTGCCACCACCACTCCCTACCAGCCGGGTAGCCTGCTCCTCCACCTCCATCATCACATCGCCATCGTCGCTCTTCTCATCCTCCTCCTCATCGTCATCCATGAGGTCATTTGTACCCATGTCCTCCTCAACATCCCAACCAGGATTGACCCACTGCGGTGCTGCTGGCTTTCTCCTGGAGCTTGATCCATGCACCTGGCGCCTGGAAGGGTCGACACCTCCAAGATCGCCACCCCCGCCGCCGCCGCCCAGCCTGCCACTTGTGCTACTGGGGGTGTAGCTCTGCTCCTTCGAGCTGTCTGAATCGTCATCATTATAGTCACAGCTCATGTTACTGTCCACCTCCATATCCCTCGGCTCGCGTTTTAAGTGCATCAGGCCATGGCACGATGAGGACACGCTTAAGTCAAGACCACTAAGTGGCGATGATGAGTTGCTATAGTATGAGTAGGGAAGAGCGCCCAGAGAGCTGGCCATCATGCCACTCTTTTCCTTCTGCAACTCAATCAGTCGCTGGTTGAGCAGAGCCCGAAACTGGCCCGGATCAAAGGTCGATCCCTCTCTTCCATTGGCAGCTGCAGCTGATGCTGCAAGCACCGTCACAACCTCGTCTCCACTGCCTGACCCACGAGGTGATGAACCAACATTGTGCGGCACCTGCTGCTTGAGTCGCATGCGGTGGTTGTGGAACCAGTTGGTGATTGTGCGTGGTGTCAGGCCAAGCTCCTGGGCAAGAAACTCAATGGTGGTTGTGCTTGGATATGGATCAAGTGCAAAAGCAATGCGCAGTGCCTCCTTTTGCTCTTCAGAAAACAGCACCCTGGGCTTCTTAGGAGCCGAGCCAATTGGACTAGGTGTCAATAGTGATCCATTGCCATGGTGGATGTGATTGTTGTTCTCCAAGGTTTCCATGCCTTCCAAATAATCAACGGTGCTCCTCCGCCTCTTGTTAGCTAATGCAAAGGGCGATAAAACAATTGTAAAAATCATGGGATAATTTGGAAATCTCTTACAGAAAGCTATTAAGCCCTTGATCCCAAAAGATAAAACATTACATTTTAATAACACCTTCAGAAAGGTGTTGTGTAAAACTTATAAATATACTCAGAAAACATAATATACAACAAATTAATTCATTTGTATAGCTATCATCCATACTATCAATGATATTTGGGCTTTTCGAGATAAATTAATAAGAGTATCTATCAAATACTATTTTAATCATTGAATTGGCAAAATTACCTTCCCGCCTTTCGTTCTTCAGGGCTTGCAGCCGGTCCACATTATGAGGGTCACTGAGCCACAACTGCATCCTTATGAATGGCTCTCTGCCCTTGATGCTTAACATGTGCCAAGGCTTTGGTTTGGAGAGAAGCTCGCTCACGGATCCCTGAGATAATCCTAAAACAGCCTCTCCGAATATCTGCAAGGAAAGAAATGGAGCCCCATTTACTTGAGAGATTTTAAGCAGATATTCCATCTGCCAGAATAACATTAAACGCTTTCCTCACCTTCTGTCCAATGTTATTAGCCAAAAGCGTCTCTTTGATTTTGGTAGTGATCATTTGGGTATCGAGATCCTGCGTGAGAGCGGCCATCTCATATACAGATGGCTGGAGGTGAGACACTGCTCTGTAAACAGCAGCTGCTGTTGCCGCAGCCGCAGCATTACTCGCCTTTTTGCCAGCCACAGCCGCTGCTGTCTCCACGGAGGTCATCGAGGACCGGGTCAGGTCCTGTGGTGAGCTAGACGCCATCAGGCTCGGAAGGTGCACCTGGTTCACAGTGGCTGTGCTGGAGTGGGAGTGGTGGTGAGGATGACCAGACTGGTGATGGTGGTGGTGGGGATGATGGTGACTGTTGGAGTAGCCACCATGGTGACCCTTGGGACTCTCCGGCTCCTTCATTGATGGATAATGATGTTTCGATGTTCCTGCTGCTATAGAAACGATTTTTCTTAGTTCAAATTCTTGAACAGGTTCTATTTTGGATATGATATAAAAGTATAAAAATCAATTTGGTGAAGAAGTATGAGTAAAATTAAGTTAACCAAACAAGTTATCAATAATCTTGCCATCATGAAATTATGAGTGTACACCAATAAAATTATATGGACATTCCATCAGAAGAAATATTTCTTAGAAATTGCATGACTCTTAACAAATCAATCGACATATTTTTCAAATTCTCGCAATGTTAAAGATGGCCAAACCTATAAATTACATACCATAAAATTCACATGTGGCATTACAATGACTAAAATTAAAAATACTCACGAGGGCTAGGTCCATATCCCGATCCTGTGCGCATCAGTTTTTCTGGAGCAATTTTATACTGGCTTGCAACCAGCTTGTGAACGGCATTTTCATCCTCCAAAAATATTTTCATCCTAATGAATGGTTCCCGCCCCTTCTGCGTCAGCATGTGCCATGGCTTGGGTCTGGCCAAAAGGTCTGATACGCTCCCTTGCGAAAGGCCCAGGACGCTCTCGCCAAATAGACGTTGACTGATGGAGAACTGACTCAACTGCTCCTTCACCTATGTGAAAGATATAAACATTTAGAGGTTAAATGAGTAACATGATAGGCACGATTGTGCCGAACTTTCCAAAGACCTGTGGAACTTACCTTCTTGACAATGTCTTCTGTGTTGAGGTTAGTATACTGGTCAAACTGGTACTGCGTTATGGGAGGCAGAACTGCTTTTAGCGGCCTCTGGGGAAGGGAAGGCATTGAGGGTAAGGTGGGCTGAGAGATGAGGGAATTGGTGATGGACTGCATCCGTTGCAGGGGCGAGGCAGCCGTGCACACAGGACTCGTGGATTCATCGGCTTGATTGTAAAAGAATATTAGACATGAGAGACGAAAAATATCAACGTGTCATTCGAATAAAATACAAGTAGAAATACCAACCTGGTTCGCTCTTTGGTCTGACGAGAGTAAAGGCACTTCCTGCATGCCGTAAACTATCAACTTTGGAGTGCAGTGGGGAATCGCTGCTTCGCTCCCGAGGTGTCCTGGACCTATCTCTCTCTGACATATCGTCTTGAGAACCTAAAGGAAACGCCGTTTAAAGTTATAGATATGCAGACCAAGTACTCAATAGCAAACCTTTTCAAATTTGGAAGAAGAAAAAATGGGTTTTGGAAAATTAAAAATTCAAGACGCACTTTTAAACTTTTATTTTTTTTAATTTTACACAAGATGATTGAATCTGCTGATTTAGGCAAATTTAAAGAAACTTGCACACACAAAATAGCCACATCAATCTGTTATTCTGTTCAATCAATCTGTTAAAGTGAGAAAGTCTTAAAAGCTGCCATCTTGGATTTTTAATTGTTGAAGTTATTGGATCAAGATAATTTTATATCCTAACATTTTTTAT
This sequence comes from Megaphyllum sjaelandicum, assembly GCA_034698745.1. NCBI lineage: Eukaryota > Metazoa > Arthropoda > Diplopoda > Julida > Julidae > Megaphyllum > Megaphyllum sjaelandicum. The sequence goes on along the minus strand of JAQGBX010001083.1, from coordinate 9,266 downwards.
TTCAAAACTTTTATCCTTAAAATCCTCGAAATTAAATTAAAAATTAATTGCACTATGTCCTGAATGAATTTTCTAGCATTAAACATATTTTTACGATTCATGGTGCTAAAGTAAAATAAGATCTTTGTAATAATTTTCTAAACTTTTTCTTTTAATAAACGGTGAACTTACTTTTTGTTATCCCCCTAAACTTATCATTTATTTTAGATGGACTACCCGTGGTCCATTTCCTATGGGAAGTATGGCGTGAAGAACTAAATATTTCTGAAAAAAATTGTTTCAATGCATAAGGAATGGATATTGCTTGGAAAGGAAAATTTTACATTTTTTAAAAATTTCTCACGCTATAACTTAAAATTAATAAAAATTAAAATTAATTTCAAATGGATCCATCTGGGGATCCAAATATGCAACAGATAAAAAATTAATTTTTGTTTAATTTCATATCAACACTTGAGAATTTTAAACAAGAACTTCACAGACAATAACTATTTTCCTCTCAACTTAAGACAACAATTAATTTGGATATCTTAAATTATTTTAATGCTATTATCGCAATAATTGCTATAGAGAACGGACCATTGATAGACCATCTTAAAGGTAAGTTCACTTAGTTTGCTGCAAATGCAATTAAGGAAGATTTCAACTACAAAACTATACTAAACTGCTGTATCATAAACTATAAACTGCAGTGATTCTACATTAAAAATTTAATTAGTCTAAAGAACTCAACATTACAGTAGTATAATTTGCTATAGACTCTGCGTCATAAAAATTGCAGATTTCTCTTATGCAATTTAACTAAATGCATTTCCATTGCATTTCAACTTGTTTTATTGAATTGAAAGCAGGATTATTTTATTGTACGAGTACGATTTTAAAGCAGCTCACAGTTACAAGATAGCCAATCGATTTTTATCAACACTACATATGTATGTTTTTAGAAAGCCATTTTTTTTCAATTTTCCCTGTTCCGTAACCCTTTATTTACATTGCTTAATCAATAATGCTTCTTACCTCCATTGACTAGTTTGCTGTTGGGCGAGCCACTCTCGTTGTCCCTGCTCTCTCTACGATCTCCCTTAGGCAAGCTAAGGTCCTGCACGCCGTTTTCGGCCTGCATTTGTTGGGCAGTCAGGCGGCTCAGCTCCTGGTGGTACACGTTCAGTGCTAGCCGAATCTCTTCCTGCGTCCTCTGGTACTGATCCTTAGTGAAGGGAAGTCCTCCAGCCGCCACAATGCCGCCATCCTCCAGGGTCCTGCCCATAAGTTTGGCCAGCTCCTCTTGGTAGATCTTGGCCACCATTTCTTGTGGTATGTCGTCATTCTCATACTTCCTAACTCGCCTGCCACTGGCAGCAGCAACGGCTGCAGCTGCAGCCATGGCGGCGCCGTAGTGCTCCTTGCTCGGTCCCATGGCCAAAGGCGAGTCCAACTTCGATGCCTCGCTGCCATTGCTGCTTCTGTCATCAGGGATGCTTCCCTCTCTTCGGTAGGGGCCACCGCTTCCAGAGTTGGTTTTCATGGCCTGCTGCGCCTCGCTCAGTATGATGGCAATTCGTTCTTCAGTTGCCGGGTCCTCGCCGCCACCATGGTAGCTGGGAATTCCGGATGAGTCCTTCCCTGAAAATCCCCATCGATGATGATGATGATGATATTCCATAGTTTCTGACAAATCGCACGTCTGCCCATCCAAAAGGAGACGAGAGGGCGGCCCGAAGGAAGCGCCACCACCACAACCACCACCACCACCACCAGCGTTGCCGGGGCCGCTCTCGCCACCATTGCCACCACACTCAACGCTACAATGCTTACCCTTGCGGGGCACCAACGATTTCAGGACCATGACACAGCCATCATCGCACGCCCAAGCGTGCATCTTGCGGTAGGAGTCACGACCTTTTTCTGTTAACTTGTCCCATGGCTTGGGCTTGGAAAGCAGCTCGCTGACGGTGCCCTGGGAAAGGCCCAGAATGTACTTGGCAAATAGCCTCTGTCCAATGTTGTGGATGCTGAGAAGCTCCCGCACCCGCCTTGAGATGTTCATTGTGTTGAGCGTGTCATTAGCGTGCTTTTCGATGTTCTGCCGCAGCAGTTCTTGTAGCTTTTCCAGAGCCATCTTCTCCACACCGGTTGTCTTCACCTTGTCCTCTTTGAGCAGAATCGGACTTGTCGGTGCCAGGCCGTTGTGCAGCTGCTGCAGTGGTGGAGGCTGCTGCTGTTGTTGTTGTTGTTGTTGTTGTTGTTGTTGAATCACTTTGTCAGCAATTGTGCCATTGCTGTTCCTTTCAGGGGATCCCTCCACTGGCGTCGTTGCGTCCTCTGGTGGAGTCCTCACCTCGCACTGATGCCACGAAGCCACAATCTCTTCACCAAGAAGGGAGCCAAACGACTCCACGGTCTGCAGGGAGGGAGGGTAGGGGGCGCCGGGGTCGGAAACGGGCAGGCCCGAGTGCGACGGCCCTGTAAGGAAGGTGCAACAACGCCCAGTTCAGTTTTCAGGTTGGTACGTTATCATCAATTATAATACAGTATAAATATGGTCATGATGAAATGGGATCGAATAAAGCAGTAAAAATTTAAGTGCAAAACTCTTGCTTTGAAGTGTCTTGAATTGCAAACCCTGTCTAATAAGTACAAATATTTGGAATCAATGATCTCTTTCAATTGTAGATTGAACTTTATCCCGTTCACTAAATTACTTCGTTTGCAAATAATCAGGAACATTAGAAACCGATAAAAAACCTATTCATTCAACGAACGTTTTGCTTCAACAAATGAATTCGATAAAATTGTCAGTTTAATTTTAATATACAGTAAATGAGCCTTGTGCTGCTGGCATTCCTTACCAATGCCAATTTAGAGCATCCAAAAAAGTATGCAATTTCCATTTTCGGAGAAAGTTATTGCAATGACCAAAATAAGCACACAAAAATGAGGTAATCAAGCAAAACTAACCAAAAAGTTGAAAATAATTAATGCTCTTCAAGAGCCAAACTTCACATTAGTATGCAAGCTGACTCACAACTCAAAACTGATATTAAAACGGAGAAGATGGTATAATAAAGATGAAAATTACAATAGGAAAAAGCAACCGATTCATGCAATAATGGGTCCATAGCTTCAATTGTCACAAAGTATCTTGCATGGGTGACAGCAAGAACAATGCAAGCTTTTCATCATATTTTTTTTTATTAACATTCCACAGCCCAAATAGTAACAGTAAAGTTTTCGAATAACTTTCCTGTTAGGGAAGTAAACCCTATATCAATACTACTTGTAATGTCAGAATTAAGCCACACCTGGAATAACTAACACTAATTTGGAAACGATATTTCCTCCCAAATCTGGATTCGTGTCATCCGCCTTTCTTTTCAATTGTAAAATTTGGTTTTGTTTTTCCGTTTATTAAAAATTTACTTTCAATTGAATTACTTCGATTTTATTCATGATTTAAATTAACAAAGAAATGTGAAGAATTTTCAAGCTTGAGAAATAAGACGATAGACAAAAATCTATAGTGTGGAATAAAAATGGTTTCCAAAAGCATTATTCATTCTGAGGCCTGCTCGACTGCTCCTGACATTTTGAGAATTTCCGGCACAGGGTTTCAAAAACTCAACGAAATTATTAAATCAACATATTTGCTTTCAATAAATTAATCTGCAAATAATTCAAAAATGAAGTGCAGTTTCTAGTAGCATTCCATTAGGAATTTTTTTTTCTCCTTTTTTTTTACACAAATAGATCATTGCAAGCAATAAAAATGTAAAGGTTTCTTAAAAATAAAAATGGCATAAAAGCAGAAGTGGTGGACCCAAATGTTAAAACTTGGAAATAACAATATGAGAAAAGACGTGAGATGGTAACAGCATAGAGAATAAATAATAAGAAGAAATGAGCACTGGCAAGGCAGAAGAAGAAATCGCAAGAATTAAAAATTGCGGGCGCGAATCAATCGATGCCTGCACCTTCCGCAGAGGGCGCCTCACTCGTTCATTCAGGCAAGGAGGAACAGGAAACAGCAGAGGGAAAAGAGAGACCTCTGGAGGAAGAAATAAGAAAACAAAAAAAGTCCTCGGACTCTGGCTCGTCCAGGTTAAAAAACACGCAAATTGGACATGCAAACAGGCCATGAAAATCAAGACAGACGAACACATGCGCATACAACATGCATGCCAATATAACCAAAATAATCAAAAAAAAATATTTGCAAAGTTCTGGAAACAAATACAAATCTCCATTTCAGTTCAGTTTTGATACTGTAACTACTATACATAAAATTTCATTACCAATTACATCTCCGATTTTTTTTTTCAATTTTAAAATTCAAACCAAAAAATCTAATGTTGATAAGCCATTAGCTAATGTATATTAAAGAGCAGCTGAAAGCAGAATGAATTAAAAAAAACTATGTGCTAAACTTTTTTTTAAAAAAAAACTAACCGTTTTGTTTGCATGGAACGAAGTAAAGTATTTGGTATGACATTTTTCTGTGTTAGCAACTCAACTGCATTCGAGTGACTTATCTCGAATGAAACCAAGTCAAATTTTACAAAAAAAATAGTGTTTCATTCACAGGGCCCTATCAAGCTCTAAATGAAATTGGGGGAGCTTTCCAACAAATAAAGCACGAATAAGACCATTTATCCATATTTTACCTTGCAAATCTGCGCCAGTTGTCTTGCTTTCGTTGGGTGAGGATTTGATCTTGAGAGGAGAAGACTGAGCTATCTCCGTAGGTTTGCTCGGACTCTGGCAGATCCTTTCAGGATTTTGAAACTCGGTTGATTTCAAATGCCTGTTTCAGGAGATGAAAAGGCTTAGAAAATATGCCAACATATATTTAAAAAATTAGAAACACTAGTTTAGGAAGAAAACCTACTTAAGTTCATGCTTGATGTCGTCATAGTCCCGTTGCAGGTCCAGCCGCTCCTCGAGTTTTTGGATTCGTTTGCTTCGTTCCTCCAACTGCTCCTCTAGTTGAGCAATCTGAAAATTACATAACCAAGTATTTCAGCTTAAGTTCTGGATACATGTACATATATGTGAAACTATTGTCTATGAGGTTGATGTCCTAATGAAGCACAATTTTTGGATAATTTCAAAAATGTGTCACTGATGAAAAATAAAACAAAATTATTTTCGCAAGAATTTAAAAATGCTGGAGGAATTTGGTTTTCAGATATTTTCTAGAAAAATTGCCAATATTTTCTCGGACATCTGAAAATGTCCAATAGTTAATTTAAATAATAACCGGCAATAGAAACATCGGACGAATAATGTTTTTTGGAATTTCTGGAAAAAAACAATTTGTGATTTTCACTCACCTGAGAGGCACTTGTCTCTTTCAACGTATTGATTGTGGTTTGGAGCTTCTGGATGTCGTTAACCAGTTGGGATATCTGAAAACAGTGAGAGGTCAGTACATCTCCTTCATAGGCAGACAAGCAATGTCCAGAAACTCTCAAACATGATCCTAACCTCTTTTTCTTTGGCCGCCAGCTCCATTTCCAGAGAGGAGCGTGTGAGTATGCTGATGGCCTGCTCCATGTCCGGCGCCTTCTGGATTTGGTCGGCCAACTGGAGGGACCTCGTCGCGGCCGTCAATTGTTCCTTCAACTGGTTTACTTCCTTTTCAGCAAGTGCTGCTCTCTGGAAATCAAATAAAAAAAAACATGTTTAGTGAAACTGTTCGTACACAATCGTTCAACACATCTTCGATAAATAAAGCAAGGTAAGGTGCATCGAATGGGAAATTTGTCAAGTCCTCAATAAATATATAAACGAACGAAAACTGATATAACGAAGTTGAAAGGTACGTAATTTCCGCCATACACTATACAGTACCTAGTTTTTGATGAACATTTATCCTGAAATTAACGGATATAACGAAATATAGTTCATCGTATCTGACTTAAAATTGTTTTTAACCTGACATAACGAAATTATTTCCTAAACTACAGGATCTTCCAATCAGATTATTGCAAACTTATTTATTCTTAATCAAGTTTATCTCCTTCAACGAGATTTGTCTGTTTACAACCACTTATTCCGCAACTAGAATATACCATGTAAATAGCATCACACCGGATATAACGAATTTATTTTATACATCTGATAGCAACATTTCGCTCTAAACTTCCGTTTTCTCGTTTTCTAAGTGAGTTCCGTAGTAAAATTCTGTATCAAAATGCAGTAAAACCTGAAAAAATGACCACCTGTTTATGTTGACCACTTTTAGTGCATTGTTTTTTCTAGTGCACATGTACATTTCCTTCATAAAAATTCTCTGTATAGTGACCAGTGACCACCTGTCTATTGTATACAGTGACCAGTGTGTGTAGTCTTTTTTACAATTTTTACATTGCCAATGTATCTTAAAAAGTGACCAGATAATAGACGAGTCACGTTACATCTTGCTTTAACCCTTGGACATGATGATTCCGTACTTGTTTAGTTTTGTGGTTTTTTACAACGTGTATTGCAGCCTACATGTTCATTATTTCAGTTTAATTCAGGCATTTTTGTATAGTGACCACCTGTGTACAGTGACCAACATAACATTTTTTTGATGGTCACTCTTAACAGGTTTTATTGTATTTAGAAACATCGGTTTGCAACAATTCTGCCAAGAAAATTCAATTAAGATTGTGCGAATGATTTAGAAATTTAGAAAGCAATTCCAAAAATAAATAATAATACTTACAGATAATCTTACGTTGTATTTTTTAAATTTTTTTATGTATTGATTTGTGTCATATCCGCTTTTTCTCTAAAAGCTCGAAAATACGATTAATTTCTTATTAAACTTTTGTAATTTAGGTTTTGCAAAACAAAAGGAAACGTGGAAAACAAATTCAAAATAGTTCGGATAAATTAATGAAGAAATGAGGTAATTTTTAAGGCTAAGAGGAAAAGCCCATGACGAAAATCTAATGTACATGTACCTGTTCTAGTACATGCACACTAAGTATTATTTACCCAAATTTCTAGCATCACTGGTATAGAATTTAGCATCCTCTTCAACATCACATCCTGGTTTCGACATTGTCAGGCTCACAGTTTTCGTATTTCTTAAATTTCAACATTTACAATCGACGCTACAAGTATAGTGCCTGTATCGAATTAAATATCGTCTATTTTAGGTACGTGCGTTCGCACCGTGGCCAAGGTTAAACATGTCTGAAAGTGAAATGATCCACTATCACCAGAGACATAAACCGCATTATGTAATTGATTTTGGTGTCAGCAACTTATACATGTCCGCCTGCCTTACCTTGATAAGAACTGACATCTAAATTGGGTCTTTCGAGAATCTAAAAAATCTGAAAATGTTGCTGAAGATGAAGCTGACGCCCATTGTTTTGGGTTTTTGGTCAATATTGGGGCTGGGCCTCCCCAGGGAACACGCGTTAAATGTACTACCAGCAAGCTAACTGTGTTGCACAGACATGGAAGTCAATTAACAACAAAATCTGTCAGTTCACATTTGAGCACGCATTCATAATGCTAGCAAAAACCAGAGTCTAGTTGGTGCTGAAATTGAAATCGACCATGCTCCAGAAATGCGAGCTTGCATGCTTCCTAGAAATGCTGAAATTACAGTGAAACCTGGAAAAGTGACCACCTTGAATGGTGACCACCTCTGTTTATGTTGACCACTTTTTAGTGTATTGTTTTTTCGAGTGTACATTTCCTTTATAAAAATTCTCTGTATAGTGACCATGACCTCCTGTCTATTGTGTACAGTGCATGTGTGTTGTCTTTTTTTTTGCAATTTTTACATTGCCAATGTACCTTAAAACAGGGTTCCTAAAAATGAAATTTTTGGGAGAACCCTGTTTATGCACATTTGGACTGCAGTCCCATTATGAAAAGAAATGCATTTGAAAATACATGTACAGTAAAACCTGAAAAACTGACCACCTCTAAATGGTGACCACCTGTTTATATTGACCACTTTTAGTGTATTGTTTTTTCGAGTGTGCATTTCCTTTATAAAAATTCTGTATAGTGATGACCATGACCACCTGTCTATTGTGTACTGTGTGTGTTGTCTTTTTTGCCATTTTTACATTGCCAATGTAGCTTAAAACAGGGTTCCCCCAGACCTGGAAAAGTCAGGGAACTTGAAAATGACCTGGAAAAGTCAGGGAACTTGAAAATGACCTGGGAAAGTCAGGGAAGAATGATTTGTTTTGAAAAAGTCAAGGAAATTCAACGCAGTCATGGCGATCCAAAATTAATACTTCTACAAGGTGAGCTCAGGGCAAATTTTCCGAGTAGAAAATTGCAAAAAAATGTCCACATTTTTGGAGTACAGATTTACAAAATTTTCCACGTTTTCCGAGTACAAATTTGCAAAATTCTCCACGTTTTCCGAGTGCCAATCAGCATAATTTTCACGTTTTTTGTGTACAAATTTTCAAAATTCTCTAGGTTTTCCGAGTACACATTTTCCGAAACAAAATTGCAAAATTTCTCCCTTTTTCCCAGCACAAATTTTCAGCATTTTCCGTATACGAATGTTAATTTTCAAAATTGTCTAGATTGTCTAAATTGTCAAAAACAATATATTCTAGTATCAATTTTTCACGTTGTCATTGGTCAAGGAAATTTGTTTAAAACCTGGGAAAGTCAAGGAAGTTGAAAATGAAATTTTTGGGGGAACACTGTTTATGCACATTTGGACTGCAGTCCCAACATGGAAAGAAATGCATTTGAAAATACAGTAAAACCTTGAAAAGTGACCACCTGTTTATATTGACCACTTTTTAGTGTTTTGTTTTTTCTAGTGTACATTTCTTACATAAAAATTCTCTGTATAGTGACCAGTGCCAACCTGTCTATTGCGTACAGTGACCAGTATGTGTTGTCGTTTTTGCAATTTTTACATTGCTAATGTACCTTACATTACATCTTGCTTTTTAACCCTTGGATTCTGTAGTTTTTTTTTGGTTTTGTGGTTTTTTACTACATGTTTTAGTCTACATGTATAAGTGCAGTCTACATGTTCATTATTTTAATTTAATTCAGGCATTCTTTGTATAGAGACCACCTGTGCACAGTGACCAACATAGCATTTTTGTTGGTGGTCACTCTTAACAGGTTTTACTGTATTTCAATAGAATTTTTCAATGCATGTTTTTAATGCATTAATTCTTTTCAATGTTGAGCATGTACGCAATAAGGGGCCCGTGTGCGTCCAAATCGACCATTAAACTACCCTTTATAATTCAATCCAATTTCTTAAATTGCCATCC
>JAQGBX010001082.1:0-27723 GCA_034698745.1 Megaphyllum sjaelandicum | reverse complement strand
ACAAAAGTGATATACATGAACATATAATGTGATAAAATACTTAGAAAACTTAATTGACTTGTTTCCTATTTTTTTTTTTAAATTGGTTTTCTGTTGTTTTGAATGTCAAACTCGATTCTCTGAAAAAATTTTCAATTTTATGAAACATCCCTGGCATCAATTAGTTCATAAAATCGGGTTTTTACTGTATTATTATTATTATTAATTAAGCGTCAAATTCAATGGAACGGTATTGGGCAATTCGCGACTTCCGAATTGCCCACGGCCCATAAAATCCTTCGAACATGCAATGATGCACCAAAACTTGGCGTTGACATTTTTATCGGGAAAAATCCATCAAGAGTACCTTAACTGCTATCGATATCCTTCAGCAAAAACTTCAAAGTTTTGACTTCGGAGCAAGACAAACAACGAAAAGCGTGCACGGTAAAAAAAAAGTGGTAGTTTACTTACGTGTAAGACTGGGATCTCGTGAGAAGGCGTAAATATAGGACCTAATTCGCGAGCCAATATCCACCTTTGAGCATCGGAGCGCGCTAAACGTAAAACTAAAACGAACGAAGGTGAGCCAATTCGACCAACGATCGAGACAACGTGGGCGGATCGACGCAAGAACGACGGATGATACGCGCTGCTTCCATCTCAAAATCTCAATGAAAACTCCACGACGCAGCATGCGCGATGGAGGCATGCGCACAACGCACCAGATCCCGTGTCTATATGCGTTCCAACGAATCGTTGCGTCAAGAAAACGCTGCGGCTTGTTCGGAATCAGTAAGAACCACGGTCTCTTGAGGATAAAACAATGGCCATGGATGGAACGAGCTTCAACATGGCGGATTTAGCTACCCGATGCGCCAAATTAACACGCCTGTGGAGTTTACGTGGAATATGTCACGGAATGTGCATGGAATGTGCTTTCGATTCACTCCGATCGTTTCAGCGTTTTTTTTTTTTTTTTTGCGTTATGATCGATGGGGTCCTGGAGTGTTTCACGATTCATTTACTTCCGATTTCGTAATAATCTCCTTACCGAACGCACTCGGATTTGAGAACTTCTGCAGAACCTCCTGGAATAAAGAAGCTACTTTGAGCGCGAACGACGCCATGTTTAGACTCCGACGCATTCCTCTATACAGTACCTGTTATTGATTCCACATTTTTATTGATTACTTAATAATCTGTTAAAAACCGATCCTTTTTTCTTTTTCTTTTAACGTTCCCACGTTGGCCAGAACCCAAAATCGAACGCTTTTTGTTCGTGCGATTTTGACTTGTTTGCCAAGTTTATTAAAAAAAAAAATGGGCGAATGTTGAATTTTTTTAAAAATGAATCCTTAAGGGTACTGTAGTTGCATTTGACAATCGTACTTCAAGGAGGCCGAAAATAAATCATGAAATCACAATCCTTCCTTAAAACGATATTGTGTAGGGTGCCCACTGAATAAAAAACTTGAAAAACTGCATTTTGATGTATTAATATGATGTGGACCCAGACAGAAACTAGGCGAGTTTTCAACATTCGGCTGGATATTGCTGATATTTAATGTATTTAGCGGAAGTACGTTGCGTCAGACACCAATTTTTTGTTACTACGCCTACGTACGGTACGATTTTTTTACAAAGTGTAAGGTTTCCGGCAAAGGATTCCATAAGCCCCATGACATATTACATTTAATCGGTTGAGATTAAATGAAACCGTATAATAACCTAGTTTTTTCTTTCTAGTTTGAAATGTTTCTTGCCATTTATCTGACCAACCCACATCTAAAATGAGGAAGTACATGTACATGTATAAGCGTTTTGTCTTTCTCTTCATTTCGCACACCCACTGCAGAAGCGACACAGTTCAACATTTTTCATTTTTACATAAAGGACGTTTCAATGCATGGCAATGCTTAGAAAACGGAAGTGACATTTACCCGAAACTATTGAAGGTTAAGATGTGTCGTTTAACTTCACATACAGTACATGTATTTATACATTTATACTATTTATACGTGTATATTATACAGTACATCTTATTTTTTATTTTTGAGGCGTTTTTATTCTGAAGCGTGGTTATTACATTGTTTACATAACAAGGATAAAACGTTTGATACGCTTGATAAAACGCTTAATAAAACGTTCAATATACATGTACATGTAAAAGTTATATGAAGTATAAAATGAAATCGACTGTATCCTAATAGGCGGAGTTTGAAAATGATTAACAAAAGTATTTTTTCAGCAAATTAAGCACGTTTACACAAAATTGTTACGATGTCGTGTATGGTAGAAAATACTGTTCGTAGAGTAGTTGACGGTCTATTTGACAACTTCCATCTTTGAAGTTGTAATTACAAAGATATTAAGGTGGATATACAGTCCATTAAGCCGCAAATAACATGCCCGCATGCGTCAAGTATCACTCGCCATCAGAGGGGCTATATTTGTTGGAAACTCAAATCGATTTAAATGTCAGAAAATCATACAGTATCTCATTAGAGGCCGGCCTTCTTTGATCTGGCATGCGATCGTAATAAAACTGGGTATTGCTAAGCGAGATGGAGTACTAAATAAACTTTGCATATTACGGGGAATGGAAAGTTTTCATAAAACTCGTATCCTTGTTTTTGGGAAACACAATTATGATAAAAATAGGACATTGCATAAGAAAAGTAGGAGCAAATAATTCCATTTAATTGCTAAACGCTTCTAGAACTTAAAGCCATTTCATGGATTTATATTAACTAGATGAACCCTAAATTAGAAAATCGATGCTACTATAATGATTTAACGAGTCCTGCATTTGTACAAATTCAGGATAAATCCAGGGTTCAATTTCACTAAAAAATTAAACTTTCATTAATTTAATAAAGTTTTATTTATACAATCTGTATTTCCAACATAAATTTTATCTTTGTCAAAACAAAATACTTCACGTTAATTGGAGTTTTATTTTCTAATATCGACAGAACTTTCAGTAATGTTTGACGTCAATTATTTACAATATACGTTATGACTTTCAATAGCTCCTAGTTCAAACATTTATAAAAAACTGAAATAAATCATAAAAAAAAATCAGTTGCATCTTAAAAAGCTAATTAAAGTTGTTTTTTCGAAATCAGAGTTGTTTTTTTAAACATTCTGAATATTGGTACAATCGAAATATAGTAAGTTATTTTTACAAAAATAAGAAACTTCAACTTTCATTATACATACTACAGAAGCAATTCCTTAAATTTCTAAAAATACATAAATGAGAAGCAGGCTAAGTTGTTTGTTTGTAGAGTTTTAACGTTGGCCTATTTCTGCTACGAGGCTAAACACCAACGCCAGGGGATGTGCCAGCGTCACCTACCACTTTTGCCTACGAAGGGGATTTCCACCCCCCAAGAGGGATCTTTAACGTGTATAGAGTGTAAATGGGATCTGCACAGAACATCGGTTTGAACTCTCATCCGAAAGAGCCGCCACTTAGAGAATTTTGAACATCCTGAAAATTCTCACCGACCTCGACCGGGAAGCGAACCCCCGCTAGTTAGGTTCGAGAGGCAAGCGCATAACCCACTCGTCCATCGATGGTCATCCGATGGTATTGAGGGCTTTATAAAATATCCATATAAACGTGTGGGATAAACGAATTTTAAACCAACACACGACCAAGAAACACAAGTTTAATGTTATGTGCAACGTTTCGGCACCATGCATCTTTATTCAAGCCCTGACAATTGCATGTCACACACCCGCAATTTTACATATCCAAGTTAGCCAAAGACAGCAAAACATTCAGGAAAACACTAGGCAAGCTAGGACCACACGCCCGTGTTCTCCAATGGAGAACAGTGGAGAACAGTGGTCCTAGCTTGCCTAGTGTTTTCGCATTGGACGCATTGGAGAACACGCAATTGTCAGGGCTTGAATAAAGATGCATGGCGTCGAAACGTTGCACACATATTTAAACTTGTGTTTCTTGGTCTTGTATTAATTGGTTTAAAATTCGTTATTGTTTCCGACCACTGGAAGATGTTTCCTTTTGTGTGGGATTTACATGTATACTGTACGTGTAAGGTAGTATGGTCCCCAGTCACGAAGAGTGAAGTATACCGATATGATACGGTTGATGATGGCGATGATGATGATAAATTTAAAATTGCCTAGAATTATGCCTACATTTCAAACTGAAAAAAAACCTCATGCTCTGTCATGCATTTGTCGAGATCAAAGAGTGAAAATCATTTCAATCTGCCATAATTATTTGCCTTAATGAGCTTGTATGAGCCGGTAAGTTAAATATCATTGCTGAGTGACATTCCTTTTCATTGGCTTAATGAATAGGGGGAGCAAATATAATATGCTTCACCAAATGTAGTATCAAACAACGTAAACAACTAGGACTAGAAGCAATTTAGAAAAACCTATAACCCTCAATATGACTTAAGTAAACAGATAAAAAACGTTTGCATAAAGAGAACAGTTTCATCCTGATTTGATGAAACAAAATAGATGTTTACACGTACTGCAAGCCATACCTTTTTCATAATTTAATTCAGTTGAACCACCCCATTTGCTTGAAAGTGCCTTAAAAGAACCGAATTTATCAGGAATAATGATATTTTGAACTCTTTTGAAAACCAGGATCATCATCAGAGGCTGTTTTGCATTTAGATTGTACATAATGCCACGCAATTTTTCGTCGCATCTCATTCTTCTCTTTCTATACTTCTTTTTTGGGGTTCAATTTCACTCTTCTTCAGTCTCCCGGGTTATCCACGGATACATCACGTGACAAGAGCCAAATCCTATGATGGATTATCAGTTATTCTTTCCGTTTAGCTACTATATTACCTGTCAAATCTCTTTTCAGAATATAAGCCATAGTGTTTGCTAAGCAACGACCAAGAGTTTTATGAGCCTCCTGACACTGGCTGCTCGTATTGCAAATGGTCATCTCACACTCACACTTTCCCTTCACAAATGCATACAACGACCATAATTCACCGGACCTTACAGTATATCGAACCACCAGGACGCTTTTATTACGAAAACAACGTTTTGTCTTTGAGTCAAGACAAAACGTGTAAAAAGCCAGGAATCACAGAGTGATGCCATTTTGGGTTTTTTCGGTTAAACTAAACTGTGTGAACGAGCATTTTTAAATCGTTCGATGAAGGAATTTTAAAGCTACCATAATTTTTGTCATCAGTAATTAACCCTTTAACACAGTGGAGTTTAAATAATCTTGTTAAAAACGACTAAATCGACGGAGTTGAAATCTCGACAATGAATCGCCCAAACAATTTCAGAAACTTTTAACCCGTAAATAATTTACAGATATCTACAGGGTGTTTTTGAACTCATGCTACAAACTCAAACTGGCGTTAGAGTGAACTAAGGTAAACATTTTTCACCATAGAACCTAGGGTCCCAGGGTCACTATTAAAAAGTTACATGGAATTAACGTTGGCACAGAATGGTTTACATGGAATTAATGTTGGCACAGAATGTTTCAAAAATTACGTTTTTATTACAGTGTTTTACAGTAAATGCTCAAACGTTCTACCATTTCAATTAATGCAAGCCTCACATCTGCGACGCATTGATTGACGCACTCTAAGATGCCCGGCATGTCATTTACATTGCCCGCAGCAACCGCAATTCTGGCCACAAGATCTTCTTGTGTGTCCACTGGAGTCTCGTACACTACGTTCTTCATTTGTCCCCATAGGAAGAAATCCAAGCATGACAAATCTGGAGACTTAGGGGGCCAAGCAACAGGCCCGCCTCTACCAATCCATTGGGCCCGAAAATTAGCATCAAGATAATGCCGCACATCCCTGCTGCAATGGGCAGGGGCCCCATCATGTTGGAATCACATGGCATTACGAATTGCCAAAGGGGCAGCTTCCAAAAGTTGTGGCAACTGTTCCTCCAAAAAGATGTGGTATGATTGGCCATTAAATCGTGGGGGAAGCAGATACACATTTGGCCATGTAACTTTTTAATATATAGTGACCTTTAACTCTATAGGTTCTATGGTGAAAAATGTTTACCTTAGTTCACTCTAATACCAGTTTGAGTTTGTACCATGAGTTCAAGAAAAACCTGTATATTACATGTGATACCCTACATCAAGGGGGCAGGGGATGGGGGAAGGGGAAAATTTACTAAGATTGTTCCATTTATTTTCTTTCTTTGCGCCAATAGCACTGCATGATTTGGAAAACAATCAGCACTCGGGCTTCAAAAGTGACACAACTCAATTAAGAATCTGCAATTTTTGGTATTTAAAAACGACATACCTTATGGTATACTGTACATGTATCAGTTTACCATAGTTCGGCTAAACGACAGTATTGTCACTTTATTGCATCGTATACAGTATAATAATAGTGCATCAAAACTTGATTTATATAAAAATAATAAAAATTGAGTTGTGTTAATTCTAAAGTGGGACTGGAAATAGGCAGCCTTTATACCTTGTATATTTATTGTTTATCACATTTTATTTTATTAAGACGATTTTAAGAGCGAGACTTATTTGCCAATTTAGAAATATTCGGAAATGCATATTCATGAATATAATTTACTCTTATTTAAGTAATATATCTTACCCGAATGAAATGCAAACTCCGAATAAAATCCACGTTAACGCTCCGTTGACGTCTTTAACAGTGGTCCTCATGTTCGCCCCACAATGGGTACAATGGGCCTCTGTTTCTTGCGGACCAAACGCCGTCATGTCGATCATGGTGACCGGAACTACCGTGGCCATTTTGATAGGAACCTAAAATTTCGTCAAAATAGGCAGATTATTCTTGGTATTCTACAAAAAATGTAGCTATATCAATGCTCGTTTACTGTAAATCACTTGTCAATCATTACCTGGTTAATTTCTTAAAGAATTTTGTTCGAAATCCTTCGAAGTTTATTCGAAGAAAATCTGCGAAACTGAAGCTGAAACTAAGAAAATTCTAAGGGAAGATAGAGGATGTGAGAATTCAAATTATTAATGTCCCTGGCTAGTTGAATTCAAAACGAGGGGGATATATAGCTGACTCGAGCTGCATTGGCATTGGCGCAAGGTATGGTACTCCTCCTTTTGTGATAAAAGAAAGTTAAGCTTGGAACAATGTAAATATGCTGACAAGATATAGGTCACATGATGGCAACTTTGTTCGTGGTGCTCTTGTCCTTCAATATTTTACATGAAAAGTTGCTATAACAACCATGTTTACCGATATTGGTTATTAGTGCATGCGAACATGCATTTACATATACTGTAAATGTCTTGATCCTGTACTAAATATGATGATACCATGTTGAGAAAGACATCTTGCATTACATCAGAGACATGTTGAATTCGAACAATTGTTTCTCGGTGGATTTGCTCATGCTTATTTGCATTTTTTCATTTAACTTCAAAAGCGTACATGTATATTGACACTAATTATATACCGTTTCTAACATCATTGTTTATAACTAATTTGGATTATAATCAGACGGGACAGAATAGTGGACGTCTTACTGTATATTGTGTGAAAAGATACAAAACTTATTTAATGCGACATATTTTAGTTAAAGTCCGTCCCATCGCTAAAAATTGTTTAAAATTACATTAGAAATGCCATGAAAGCTAGTAGTCCATAAGTGATATTCCTTTTTATATTGCGAAAATACAATGATGGATATATTCCAAAATATTGCTAAATTATGCAAAAAAGTACATTGAAAAAATTAGTTTTAGAAAAAGAAACTATTTCTAACGATAAATTGTTTAAAATCCTCGAATTAACCCTTCGGCAAGATTGTTCCTGTTGTCACCTGCAGTATACGTAATATCAGTATGATCATTCCTCCTCTATCCTGTCCAGCTTCGCAGCGCCAATTATCCGACTAGCGGCCAGTACCCAAAACTTCGTGTGAGAAAACAATTGCAGCAGACGACAAAAAGTAGGCAGCGTCTGCATTATCAAAATTCTTTTATCGCTATCACTCCATTCAAACTGATTGCTATATACTTATGGCGAATTTCACTTGTCCAAAAAGAGTACCCGAGTGTACTCTTTTTGGACAAGTGAAATTCGCCATTAGCCAATTGGGCAGTATTGTGCAACCCTGCGGCTATCTGTTATCATACTGTCGAGCAAATGATACTGGGTCCTAACCGCCGTATCAATTCTGGCGCTGCAGTCGTATTTTCTGGACTCGGGGACACGAAAGGTGCCGACACGGAGTGACCGTATACTGATATAGTACGTATACTGCACATGTGCTGTTGGCAGAAAAAATAATTTGCTTTCTGATAGCGAGACAGATTGACCCCTTCAAAAATGTGCGTTTGGCACAAAATTTGAAATTCCAATGCAGCAAGATGTCCGCATACTTCGATCGCAAAGGGCATTTGTGCTCGATGAACTGACGCGAAAAAATTTGCATTTCTGGTTTTTGACTGCAAACATAAATTTAGTACAACAAAAGCCATGTATAGGCACTAAGTAATGCACCCCCGCGAACTGAAACAACAGGAAGTAAACTGTTCGGAGGTTTCGTGTTGAGAAATGCGCAATTGGCTCAGCTAGGCCTAAACATACACATTACGGCGAATAATCAACACTTGGTTAACCAACAAAGGAGTGTCCGTGTATTCCTGAAGACGGTGGAAAAACGGCCCTTTGTGCAAATAACTCTGAAAAAAAACATGCAAATTCGCGGGGTTCATGGGAATTGCGCCAACGTGCTAGTCCGTCATAAAAGAATCCCAAATTTAAATATGTTCTACATTGAGAAATGTCCCAAAAGGGTGTGGCCCCCATTGCCAGTGACGTTGGAGTGTCCACATTGGCAGTTTGTTCACGATTGACTCCTCGAAATCCACCTGTGTCTAGTGGGCCAAACCCTATCCCCAATTTTTTTTTGTTTTGTTTATATATATACCCGATTGTCTAAATTCCTTTTCACGTAAATAAGCCTCGTCCAAAGTCAATAGATGGTTGGCATGTATTGTGATGGCAAGTGGTCCACAATGACTGACTCTTCTACATTCTGCTTGAAATTAAATAAATACACGTGATGGGGGCAACTGGAGGAAAGGGGGAGGATGGTCCTTGTTTTTTGAAGATTTTGCCATGCACACCCAGCGTTCATTCATCCTCTATAAACAAAATGTTTTCATTCAGGTTTTTTGTTTTTCCATTCATGCAAGGCGTATTTTTTTTCTTCTTTTTATTTTGAGAAAAGTTCACGATTGCACACATCCATGTATAGGGTCGAACTCTCCAGAATCCATTCTCAATTTCGGTTATTTTCATTGGACGGATAATGGCCATTTCGGGGATGTGCCCTATACCTGTGAATTTATGCGTGACCCCCTACCGAGGGAAAGCTATTTTAATGCAGATGAAGTGAAAATAAGATGGTATGTAGGGTCCACAAACCTTCAGGACGCATTATGCACAAACGTGTATTTAAAAAGTTAAGCAATTCAGCATGGCATACTTTTGGGGTACTCAAACAGATGCTTTACGAAACGTACTTTGGCGATCGTAAAGTCGCGTGTGCAGATTCGACCCACTTCTACAGTAAGTTTTTTTTTTTAAAATCATTAATGCGTGGTTATTAAAGAATACGCATATTGTATGACATTTTGTGTGTCCAACCATGCAGAGGCAGCCTGTATTTATTAAAACTTATTAAATTTTCAAAGTAAAATTATTGGAAATAATGCTAATTGTGTGGCCTAACTGGCGTCATTTTGGCTTTTTCAATTCCGGTAGGCCCCAATGACCCAACGACCCTGAATGCACAGATCCCAGTGAAGCCCGAGCGAAATCAGTATGTGGTCCAAACGCAAACCAGCATCCAAGAAATATTAAAAAAATAAATAAAAATAAACAATTTTCCTCTCCGGATAACACGAAATTGCTTGCACGTGCAGAAAACATGTTCGGCAAGTGCATACTTGAAATTGAAAAAAATATATACTGGTGCTATTTTCGGTGCCCATTGATATTTTTGTAAAATTTTTATTTTAACCCAATTTTAAAGGTGCTTTTACATGTCCAAATAATTCAATTTCCGAATTTTGAGTATACCCTTGTCGGTTAATTTTTGCACTTTCGTTATTAAATTATTCGGATATTTGTGGTTTTTAAGGATAGGTCCAAAAAATGAACATTTAGATTATTTGAAATTTTCGAAATCGACACTTTGTTTTAAAATTGATATAATTGAGGGTGTTGAATCTTAAAATGCTTTTAAAACCCTGCAATCTTGGACTACATGTATATATTATTTCATATCCTGCTATTTTTCATAATAATAAAAAACATGGAAATTTTTTACTGTGTATTTGGAGTTGCTCTCGAAAAGTGTAACTTCAGCTTGAGCACACTCTTACAAGCATATTTTTTTTTCATAATTGATACAATAAATCCTTTCAAAAGTAATACATGCATGATATACAGATCATTCTTTTGCAAAATTAAGATCGTTAAAGTTAAGCAAAATATCTGTATATCGAGGAAAAACGATTCATCTTAGCTTTCCGTATAGTTTCTACAAAATAACAACTATACCATGCACTTCATTTAGTAGGGTGTGATTTGAAAACACCAATGTTTTGAGCCCAAAAAGTCAAGAAAATGGCCCAAATAGAACAACATGTTTTATTTCGAATTTACCTTAATTACTAGCCTCCCAAAAACTTTATTCAAACTACATGCACAATTCTGGTCCAAAATCGAATTTCCTTAAATTTCGGTTTTTTTTTTCTAAATAGTTCTATAGCACGCTTTAGTAAGTTCAGTTTCTCGCAAGTCCATTTCAAAACTGGTGGAATTTCAATTGCTGACCCCTTCGACCGAAAACGTAGCTTCGGATTGGGCGTGAGTCATCAATTTATTTGTTAAAGATTCTTTAAAAAACAATGGCGATCCTGGGCCCAGATGTGGCTCCCTCTCGGGGCCATCCTCCATCTTGATGTTTTCAGAGTCGGAGGGTTTCGGGGGTCATCGGCAGGCCTGAAAAGCGGCGAGTTGGGTTTCAAACCCGTGCTAACTCGTGTTTGGGACTCTCTGGGGTCGCGTGTTTAGACAGCGGAAACCCATGCGGCGAAGGATCCAGTAGCACCAGGGGGATTTAGACCCACCAAGAAGTTTTTCGACACACGTGCTTTTTTTGCGAAACTCGATCGGAGCGCCTCTTGGTGGCTGAAATGAGCCCCGCTATGGGCGCCACCTATGTGTCGGTTTTGGAGGGAAAAGGTTAGGAAAATAATTTATCATGCGCATTTCTCGTTATTTTAATAATAATTATAATATTAAAAAATGCCCTAAACAGATGTTCTAGACCGTCAATGAATTTTGAACATTTTTCTCTAGCTGCATGCCACCCAAAGCATAACCTCCAGATAAATTTCTCAAAAAATGAAGCATTTGCTTCAACGTTAAAGGCCGGTAATAATGTATTTTATTTCGGACGATCTGTGCAACAAACTTCGTAAAGTTGCAAACACGCAGTTTAACATAATCGATAAATCGGTTCTTGGTGTTGATGAACACAATCTATATTTAGGGCCTAATGTAATGCTAGCTTTTTGATCACACTATAAATTTGTCGCGATTTTCACCAAATAGCCGAATAATGGAAGCTTATAAAAAGATATGTTGAGAAAAATGACTATCGGATCAGCTTGCCAGTTACAGTAGAACCTCTCTAATATGAACCCTCTATTATATGAACTCATCAGCACGTGGCTCCTGCCCCCCATACGGTGCCTTGGAAAAATTAATTAAAAATTAATTAAAAAACGCAAAAATTCCTCTTGTTTACAAAAGCCAACCAAGGGCATGAATGAACCGTGATGTTTTTGTAGATTGGTATGATAACACATTCATAATTTTCGATTTTTCGATCTATGAACTTTTGATTATATATGAGCCACCTATGGTCCGAATTAGTTCATATAAGAGAGGTTCTACTGTTTATTGTAGTTTTTAAGAAAAATGGGTGCTTTCATGAACACTCGCATTACCTACCTTTATGTTTGAACAGGTAAAATTTCGTTAAAATTGTCAGGCGCCTGTCGTTGTATAGATAACGTAAAAGTTGATTATTTGATGTCTCAATCCAGGTTAATTAATATAATAGGAGAAGTCTCCATGACCATGCGTGACGACTACTATACGACCCACCCTTACCCCAAAAAGCACTTAAGTCCATGACTCCATGCTCAGACAGACAGACAGCCTGGGCCTACGCTTGCGTGTGGTTTGTCCTTAGGGTGACAATGTCAGAGGTCATCAATGGTCCACAAACAAAATTGGCCGCCATGAATTACGTCACTAAATGAAAATAAACAGTTGAGGGAAAAAGCAACAAACGCTAACTTTTGAGGAAGTCTTTGAAGAAAACGGTCAACGGCACATGCGAGTATAGTTCGGTTTTCAACAATCTTCAAATTATGAAGTCCTTGAAAAACCTAAAAGAGCCAAAACAGTTTTACAAAAATATCAAGGGCATTTTGTTCCCACGGCAAAACACATGCATATTTGGACAAATGAAATACTGAAAATGCACGGATTACAGAAGTTGATTCACTATAAACGTAAAATGTTGAATGATTTCCATATTTAAACTAATTTTACACTTATCATGGAAATTCAGTTTAAGAAATATCGCCATTGATGGAAATTATTTTTTTCCAGTAAATCTATAATTCTGTTAATTATTCTTGGTAATTCTGGAATACTGAAGTCATATTGTTGCAGATGTTTGCTTTATGAAAATGTCAACAATACATTATATACCTAATTATTGAAAAATTACAAATAAAGTTTGTTTTTGAAATAATCATGCAAATTCTGGAAATTAGAGCTCATATAGTTCATTAAATTTCGATTTCGAATGTATAATTCGAATTTTTTTTAAAATAATTTTTTTATCAGTCAGAATTTTACAAAATCATATAACGTAAATTAGCATACAAAAAAATCCAAAGAAAACATATTAGGAATTACTTTCAAATATCAGCTTAATCTGTGTTGAATCAAATGATTTAAGACTGAGGAAATGATTTTAAAATACTATGTAGTGTGCGTGTATGTCGGATTATTGATCTTGAAAGAATGTGCTTTTTTTTAGAATTAACATTGGCAAAAACATGTTATTTCTCTGTTTTGCTGGAGATTTCAGCCCACCCTGTTTAGAAAAAAAATCTGTTTATATACGTAAGGGTTAGGTCATGTTTACGTTTCGGTTTTGTTGTTCTTTTCTACTCCCACGCTTCCTCTTTGACGGTCGATTGCTTATTTGGTTGTTATTAAACAAATTTGTGATAGTAAAATTACTGACGGTGCTCTCCCCGGGACCCCATACAAAATCCTATTGTTTACACTCGTAAAAACAAACAAATCAGTTACGAACAATTAGAAAAGTCAGCTAAGTTCGCATACTTTATGACAAAATATTGATTGTTTAGAAGCCCTAAACACGGTGCAGCAGTGCCACGGTGGGCTTATACAACAAGAGCATCTTACTGCCATTTCGATTTGTTATGAGATTTTCCATTTCAAAACTGTACCAATTTGACAACATTACATCAATTAAATTTTCATTTAAAAAAAAAAGAATCTATTGGAATGTTGTTATTGGTTTTATGACTGATAAAACCCAAAATAACAATAAAATCTCAACTCTTAATTTTCTGAAACTTATTTTCCAACAAATTGCATTTAAAAATGCTGTTTTTATGACCAAGTGTCATGAAAGTTCCAAGTACATGTATCTAAGAAATTATTTGCAATAAAAATATCATGTACAAAGATATGTGTCCTCATTTTAAATACAGGTACGTTTTTGAATGACGTACATGCATGTACAGGTACAAGTCTGTTTGCATTAACGTTCAATGCAATCAATGACGTACATGTACAGGTACAAGTCTATAATTGCATTGACGTTCAATGCATAATTTTGATAATATCACTGCTGCTATAAAATTTGGCTTTTAATGATCATAAACAAAATCAAAATCAGAAATAATATACATGTACATCGAAATAAGAACGCATATTTATTAAAACTTATCGATCAAGGACAACAAGTAAAAACATACACTACTGAAATAAGCCTCTACCTAAATTCAAAAGCTGAAATAAAATTGATTTTTGCGCCATTCTCACGGCTGGGTTGTTCATCTTAACAATGCTTTTCAACCGCATTTATTACCAGAGCAACACGTGTCCTTTTGCAGGGGTGCCCGTGCGCGACGTGTTCCCATGCACATTTTCCAGCGGAAGCACCTTCCGGCTTCTCCTAATTCATTTCCGGTCTCTTTTTAGCACGGCACGTGTCCTACCGCACGCGCATTCGGTAAATTTTCCCCTCTACTGATTTTCCGCAACAGATAATTGCGAAATTATTTTCGCTATTGAGGTTTTACCTTAATTGTCGCGTGTGGGTACTGGTAGTTGTTGGCGACTCCCAGCAAATCAATGCAATTTCATTGATCACTGTAGCTTGCTTAACTCGCCAAATATTCGTAAATATTGTACATTTGGCAACTTGTACATTATATAGTAATGCAAACGACCACCGCATATTGAGTTGGCGCTATAGTTGCAACTGTGGTTGTAGAAGATTGAGACTTGCGATTATTGCTAGTATATTGCAAGCAATTCCTTTACCAATTTTGTGCAAAATGCTGAAATTGACGAATTCTGTGCAAAATTCTGAAATTGACGAATTCTGTGCAAAATTCTGAAATTGACGAATTTTGTGCAAAATGCTGAAATTGACGAATTTTGTGCAAAATGTTAAAATGACGAATTTTGTGCAAAATGTTAAAATGACGAATTTTGTGCAAAATGTTAAAATGACGAATTTTTTTTTTCATAATACATGTAATGAACTTGGCAATTTTGTGCAAAATGCTTAAATTGGCGATTTTCTTATAAATACTGATTTTGACGATTTTGTGGAAAGCACTGACATTCTCGATTTTGTTATAGATGCTGAATTTGACGTTTTTGTGCAAAACGCTGAAATTGGCGATTTTGTGGAAAAAAGAAATGAAATTCTGTAAAAGGTAGCATCATTGAATTTTAAAGTACCTAATCAATTTGGCTAAAACTTATTTATTTGGGACATGTTCGCTGAAACATGTCATAGAAGAAACTTTTTCCAAATATTGTTCTTTCCGCCATTTTGCTATCAGAAATCAAGCTACAAAAATGGCATCATGAATGGCACCATGAATTTAAAATGCTGTACCCATTATCTAAGCATAGAAAAATTGCTTCTCCTAACACTATAGTACAATACATCGTATTCGTATATACTGTTGAAGTTTGCAAAGGATGATCGGGGTTCTTTTGAGTTTGATACATTTTCCTGAAAATATTTCATAAATGATGTGTAGGGATGTCTGACAGTAACTGAAGCACGTGTTCAAGTTTCAAAATTGCATTTAGATTGGAAAAGTATTAATCGATTACTCAAGACTTAACTAAGACATGACTTTAATTGCAGAGATAAAAGTATAATTGCGAATCACTTGAATTAAGAAAAATTGAAAGTTGGGGAAAGTGAATAATTTTCAAAAAACACATTCAAGAGAACTGGCAAATAACATCGATACACGCGATCATCGAATAAAGAACTTTCAATACAGATTTAAAATCAGTCGTATTGAAGAGCAAGATATTCGCAACAACAAAGCAAAAATGACCATTCAGATTTTTTAACGTGGAAAATTCACATTGATTCTTGTTAAGTCAGCACAATGTCATCTTGACTAAAGGGCTTCTAACTAAGGCATCAACCCTATGGAACTTACACAACCCTACAGGATGAGGTTGCACCCACCTCAAAAATGGAATAGAAATTCGTTAATCTTACGGGAACCACGCGAAGACGCACAGAAACGTTACGAGAAATATTTAAGGAAACTGAAAGCCAAATGCATCGAGTTTATAAAAGTTGTCATTTTCATCAAGATTATTCCAACTCATCTCGTTCCATTGGGTTATAGAGAAAGAAAAACAAAAGTCTTAGTTAAAGAAGATTAAATCTTTTCTACTAATAATAAATAATATTAGTCTGAATATCAGCCTACACTTAAGTTTCTATTAGAATAAACGCTAAAACGCTGAGATGGCAGAATTGGTATTTTGGATTTTTTGCATGCCATCTGTAATAAAGGTACGCTGAAGTCAAGATACACACATCTATAAATTATCATAACAGTTGTGGGCTGATTAAGAATTCAATACTACTTTTTTTTTTCAAAATTTTTCACTCCAAAATTCCTTCAGAGTTCATTGGTGCCCTTACTTAAAAACCTCTTTCAAATAATTATCTAAGCATGTTTGCTTGAAACATTTTTATTTTCTAACGATAGTTTTAATCTCGCATGTTTCTAAAAAAAAAAGATTTGAAGACATGAGAAAAATTACTTCAGCACACCATTATTAGATGTTACTATTAAATGTCTAACTAAAGCTACCACTAACAACAATTCTCGACTAGCTCCAAATGTAACCTGACACTGACATGGTCAACTAGTCCTATCTAG
Source organism: Megaphyllum sjaelandicum (assembly GCA_034698745.1). Lineage (NCBI taxonomy): Eukaryota > Metazoa > Arthropoda > Diplopoda > Julida > Julidae > Megaphyllum > Megaphyllum sjaelandicum. The sequence goes on along the minus strand of JAQGBX010001082.1, from coordinate 11,165 downwards.
AATGCACATTTTACGTGAGAAAAATAATTTGACAAGTAAAAATTAATTTTTTTTTTCAAACCTATTTTCAACTATGAATTGTAAAATAGCTGATTGTAAAATCTTCAGATTTAGCCTACTTAATCAAGAATTATACATTTGCATAGGTCAGAGATTATAAAAGCTATTTTATAGATCCATTCAGATATAAAAGAAAGGTTCCTAAGTTGGTGTTATTACTGAAAAAGCAAATGCCCAAACATTAATTGGTTATTATGCAAAGAAAATCAAGTGATAAGTAACGGGCAAGTTATTAAAAGAAAAATCTGACCCTTTATGAAAATGAAGTCAATTACGATATAACCATCAATGAAATGCATTAATTTTGTATACTTGTTGGTCCCCTGCCTTTAACCTTTTTAGCATCATTATCACTTTTTGATATAAAGCAACATTTCATTAAAAAATGAAATGGGTCCTCACATTTCCAACCAATATATTTCTAAGAAATTAAAGATAAAATAATCATCCCAGATATATTTAAAATTTACTTTGCTGTATAAATTCGTGAATTCGTGCCACATTCCTTCATTGAAAATTCCCTGGATTTTAAGTCTAGAAAAATTAACATGTGGAATTTCCAGGAAAGAGAAACTTTAATGTGAGAACCCTGGAATTATTGCAATGATAAAGTGCTACTCAACTTGTGAGGTGAAAGCGAGACTGGTCAGAATAGATTTTCAAGAGCCACGTTTTTAACTTTTTAATTTTACCGTAAATTATTACGAAACTCGTAAACATTTTACGAGGCAATATGTTCCTGCAAAATTAGCAATTTTTATTAAGTTTCTGTGTGGAATTGGGACTTCGTCATTTCAGCCAGCTACTTTCGCTGCAGAATGATTTTTTTTGGCCCATCCTAGCTTTCCTATGATCAAACATATTTGGTATGATCATCAATAGAAAATATATCTATTCGAGGTGAGATTTGTAAACGTTTCTTTAAGTACTACTTAAGTCTACCTTACCATCAAACGTTTATAATGAATGAAGAATGATAAGCTTGCTCCCAACATTATGCAGCTAAATGACTAGTGGGATGTTTTGGATGTGATAAGGTCAGTCCTTAACATGAAAATATAGAACAAAAAAAATAGCGATCGGGCTAAACATAATAAAGCGTTTGTAAAATGAAACCAAGGTAAATGACGCAAGCATCACATGGTCTGTCATCACAAAATCCGGGAGCCTGAATGACGCCCATTCGGTCATTCAAAAACGATAAATTCTGATTCAAAAACCTCACCAACTAACTTATTTAACATAAATAAACTACTAACAGATTGCTAAGCCTAGGCTACTAATTCCTCGAACTTAGGACACTGGCCTAAAACGAAACAATTCATCTATCCTAACTTAAAAAGAGCAACATCTTAGTGTTTGAAGCGTCAGTCCGGGGTTGCCGTAGTCAGGAACTCCAAGGTATTTTGCCCAAGAAAGCAGTCGAATGTGCATCGGATACGGTCATGAATATTCCAAGGCATAACAATCATCGGGGGCATCTAAAGGACTCATGTCTAAATCCTTTCCATTTAATTTCACCTCTGTGAATTTTATTTTCCAATTATTTCCCGCAGAGGGATCCCTGACGAGACCAAATTTCTGTTCATAAATGCCGATGCAGACGTCACCACGGTGCAGTCCACCGCAAGCCAATACTGCCACCATTCCATGAGGTTCGAGGAGACTCCTAACACCTTGTTGAGCATCAAATGGGTTGAAATACAATTGGTGTTGGCCGATTAACGTGAGAAGTTTCTGGGCGACAGCAGTGCTACCTTCCACTAAGTGTTCGTATTGAGGCGTGTGGACTTTCAGTTGGCAATCTTGCCAAAAATGGTGAGGCCCAAAGTTGTCTTCATTATTGGCATTGGCAACGTGGCCATTATTTAAGATAGGATAAAACCAGCGGACGAACTGGATGGCCATCTCATGCACTTCACTATTGGTATTGCTACTCGATGTTGCAAGGCCAGCTGCATTATTCAGAAATCCTTCCTGGCCCAGTTGAGCAGCTTCATAGGGCATGTCTTCTTCCTAAAAAAATAAATCATCCAAAATTAAGTCTATGTACAAAAAAAAAATAACTATGGGAAATCACAGTAAATAAAAAAAAATAGGAAAATTAAAATGGCGAGCAAATCAAGTTTAATATCAATCAAACTTATACAATTGGCAAATGATAACATCAGAACATTTTTCATTCCAACTTTTCTGTTCCGATGAACTTCGTGTAACTGTAGGGAAGCATTACTGTTTATCCAAAAGATAATTTGGTTTTCTTACCATCGGTACCAGCTCGCGTCCATCTTGGACCTCACTAGACTCCCAAAGTGTTAAGACAGATCGTACAAGTGTGGCTTTGTCTGCCTGGGGCGACACGGACCGTGCCCCAACCTCGTATAGATACTGGAAAATTAAGTCCTTTTTAACTTTCCTTCGCTTCAAAACATCCACTGCTGATGCTGCGTACGCAATCACTGCTTCATGAGCCTCTGAAATGACAAGTTTTATATTTTGCTTTATTTAATTAGGCCCTTACCCATTTAGCAAAATCCCTAAGCATGCATGCAGAGCCTGTACATTAGATTCTCAAAACAATTTTCGATTGCATTTTTACCTTGCACATTTTCCAAGTGTACCATGTGATTTGTAATGGTTTCCGCCAGGCATTTTGCGTCGTATTCTGCGAGTTTCCTCAGAATACATCGAATGCCCGTCTTCTCTTTCTCGGTTAAAGGCATTATACGATGTAACTTGTAATTATTTAGGCATTAAACTCTCTATAAAAACGAAATGAGAGAACAAAAAACCATTAGGACCCTACCTATGGTTTTTGGCCCATCTAACATTTTCATGATCGCAAACTTACTGTATTACCTGTGGGGGTTCCGTTTCGTAATTAAATCGACCCCTAGCACTTCACTTTCTCGATGACAACGCTGTCCTTTTTATGCATCCAAAACAATTCCAGTATTTGGATTTTCAATCATCAGCATTAAAATCCTTTTTCTCTCGACAGATTCACCATCAACTTCCGGTTAGATCAACCAGTGCGCCCCCTAGCGAAAGAAAAGTGCACGAAAGGCGGCAGAATGCGAAATTTGGAATGATTTTACAAGGAAATTTTGTGGTAAATCGGCCAAAAAACATCAAGAAATGCTACACGAATTATTATTAGCACTCAGCGGGATACCTGGAAGCATCTTTGTTTTAAGGCATAAGGATGAAGGTTCGACTCGAGAAGAAATCCAAGTAGGTATATCCTACTGTCAACTACACTGTAGCCTACATGTGAACATGTAGTAGCCTATTATAGTTGCTTGCTCAGTGATTGAAGATGTTTAACTCGTTAATTGTCCGCAAGTTTGCCTTTTTACGTTTTCCCCAAGATAGTGTCATGACATCAGGCTAACATTACTGACGAGATGCTGTAATTGTTTTCTAATTCTGTCACATTTACATCTAGGTCGATCTCAACTCTTATGCGCTATTCACTTATGTGCACCTGCTGTCTTTGAGTAGCTGAGATCATATTTATGTCATATTTTGATCACTTATTTTTATAGGAGGGAGTACCATTTTAATTTATACTTTCGGATTTCCTGCACCGTACGTACCCCGATCCGTCATTTGGATAATGGTCATGAATGTTACAAGTAGATAGGATATAGTGGTCTAGCTGTCACCTGGTGAAAGACCTGGAGGTGCAATATCCTTGCTCACAACAGCACATTTCTCCAACTGCTGTCTGCATATGTGCGGACAACATCATGGAGAGTGATCATCAAAGACAGTGCTCTTGATTTTCCTCACTTATAGGACCTGCTCATGTGCTGGCAGGTACTAGACAGAGTGGTATATACGGCCATGTGCACCATAGCGCATTTCTCCAGTTGTTGTCAGTACACAAGCGGACACTATGAGGAGCAAACACCAAGGACAGCACCTTAGATTTTCGAAATGAATGGTGTTCACTCATTTGTGCAGACAGACTGACAGTGGATGGAGAAATGCGCTTTAGTGTACACTAATAATATCCTTGGTCCAATGCTTTTATCAGGGATGGAGCTAGACCACTGTCCTAGCTAACTGTGACTGTCATGGCCAGCCAAATGGCGGACCAGGGATTGTGGAAAATTTAAAAATGTGTAAATCAATATGATACTCGATCCACTCGTACATCGATCCGCACATGACATTGTATCCCCCTTCCTAGTCTTCGTTTTGTTCGTTCAGAAACTGTGTCTGGAAAGTTACCAAAATATGTCAATATTGTACAAATTGAGAACACGTAATTAAACATCCAGATCTATCTTTCTGGATGAGTTTATTTTCCACAAGATTACAATTATAATTTGTGCAACTGTCTGTTCACTTCCGCACAATAGTTTGCACATCCTCCGAAATAATCTAAAACATTATCATATTTTTCTAAGTTGTTTTATTTACTTAATTTCTAGGTTGTCACTACTTTGTCCTTTATTCATCCCTGCGAAAGAGAGGCCCTGAATCGGGTTTGCCGCTTAGGATCTGCATATTTCAAGCTTAAGAAATTCATCACTGAGCACACTCGCTTCGGTATTTCAAGAAATCCACATGCCGTTGAACAAGGTTAATAAAAAACATGAAACATGACTTGAAATACAGTACTGCCAAGTTGGAAATTGAAAAGTAATAATAATATATGACTTAACAAAGCGCTATTTCCATGTCTCCTGCTGTAGGTGATAATGATCAAACTTGTTATCAAGGACTTTATATTCGTGCGTTTTGTGAAGGGCTTAACAACGTACTCGCACCCTATCGAAAAATCTTACTGAAGCTTGAAATGGAAATTCTAGATGACCCATATCTTGGCATTTCCCATATACAGAGCTGCTTAGAACAGGTAGTTTTTCCTTAATTTAAACTGAAATTTATACATTCGAGTGTATTTCTCATGCTACATTTACTTTTAGTATCACATCCTCTTCCCATCACTTTTGAGCTTAACTGAAGAAATTGGCACTAATCACGTATGTACATGTCCTAATTTTGAATTTTGTAAGAAATACATATTCTTTGAACATAAACAAATATTCCTTTTTTTTAGGTCCATGGATGTGCCATCTTGGATGTTATTAACCAACATTCAGCAAGTGGTGTTTCATATGTAAATACAGCTATGAAAATGTGAGCAATGCGCATTCAAATTGACTGGATTTCATGAAAAATCTTTTGTTAGATTATGGCTTATTTAGTTTTTGATTTCAATGTTATGAGTTAGACTGCAGCATGCCTGTCATCAAGTAATGTTTAAGCAACTGTCTTCCTGGATATTAAATGGAATACTTCTGGATCCATACAATGAATTTTTTGTGCAAAAGTGTTCCAAGATGGATTATCCGAATGTACCTGAAGTAACTCAAAATTCTACGGAGTCTGTGGTTGCCAATTTTGTAAGCTGTCAGACAGTCTCATTTCTTTTATCTGGGATTTTTTTCAATTTTTTTTGTAATTCATCACTTAATTTTGCATTTCTTTTGTGTGTGGCTAAGATGGTTCAAGTTAAAGAAGACGAGGATGATAATGTTCAGACAAAAGCTGAGTTTTCCTTGAGGGGTAATATGATTCCATCATATATGCCTCTTCGTTTAGTGGAAACCATTCTGTTCATTGGTGAATCTATTCAAGTGTTTGAAGGTGAAGGCATGCTTGGAAAGCAAGCCAACAAATGTAAATTGCCCTTATTTTTGCAACTTTTATAGTTCATTTTGCACTGTTCTTTAACTATAATTCTGTTAACAGATTCGTCGATATTTCAGCACAGAGAGGACGAATTTTCCAGAGAATTAACTTTATTGCAAAAACAAAAGGAACTTCAGCTTTCTAAATTTGAGGCAGTTATTGATGCTGTTCGATCTTCCGTTGCAGAAGTCAGTTCCCTTACCTTTGAATTGGTATCATACCGTAGAAAAATTCTCAAATATTTTTTTTTCTTGTTAGCACTTGTGGACTTTAGTAGTGGAAAATTCAGACTTGTATGGACATCTGAAGGCTTTGAAGGATTTCTTTCTGTTAGGACGTGGGGAGTTGTTCTTGGCTTTCATCGATCAAGCTAGTCATTTCTTGAATACTGTTCCATCAACAAATGCTAAACATGGTTTGTAGATTACTGGTTATTTAAATGTCCCAAGTTTTTAAAGAAATCAGTGATAAATTGTTTTTGAAAGGTACAAACCTTTTCCTTTCCTTGTTTGGAAATAGTTACGGTAGTTATGACTGCTATTCATGAGTTCGATATAGTTACTTCTGAATATTCATATATTATAATTCATTATAGTATTACAGCATTACAATGCTCGAAAACCAAAATTGAAATAATTTAAAGCGTTCCATTTGTTGTTTTGCAGATATCAACAATGCCTTTCGTGTTGCTGCTCAGAGTGTTTGGTTAGAGGATGATCCTTATTTTGAGAAATTTTATTTTACGATAGATCACCAGCCAAAAAGTAATGTCCCACAATAGTGTTTATTCATAGGTAGATAGGTACTGTGAAATAATAAATAATACAAGTTGTACATCTGGAAATTTTAGAGGTTTCCCAACATTCGGAAATTCAGCCATTTGGAACTTCAGTTTCTGTAGCAAGCACATGGAACTTTCTTAGGATGAATTACATTCCTCCTAAGCCGCTGCACAACTTGTTTACACCAAATGCTTTAGAAAAGTATGATTTCATTTCCATCAAGCTAAAATGGAATGTAAGGTTTGCTTTGTATTGTATATCTTTAAGCCTTACCAGCTCTTTTTTTGCTCTTATAGGTACAACAGCATTTTTCAGTTTCTGTTAAACATTACACGGGTGCAGATAGAATTGCAGAAATGTTGGGAGTTACAAATCGAAGCTAAACATCGCAAGGAATCTGTTGGCAATACTCAACAGTGGCATCTGCGGTCGTGCATGGCTTTCCTTGTTCAAAATATTCTGTTTTATCTTCAGGTAAAGATTATTTTATGCAAAGTTGCAACTCGAATTATGGAGTGTGACTTTTGCGACATTGAGGCAAAGGGGTGGTTTGATTACATTGTAACAAATTTAACGTAATGTTGCGATGTAGATAATCTTTTAATTTGCTGTTTACAACAAAAACAACTTTCTGGGACTTTAGAAATGTCCCATTTTTGTTATGAATTAAAATAGTGTCATTTATGTCAATTTGTCTGTATATATCATATACTTTAAGGCAATTTCAACAATTTTTTTTTGAAAATTGTGTGCTTAGGTTGATGTTCTTGAACCACAGTTCTTAGTTTTGATGGACAAAATCAAGGAAACAAGGGATTTTGAGCAGATTCAACTAGCTCATCATACATTTCTCATCAATGTTTCTGCCCAAACCTTCTTATTGATGAAAACCGTAAGCTCAAAATACTAAATAGAAAAGGTCATCTTAAGCCGATAAGAAAATTGCCAATGAATGCGTGTATTTTCTAATCATAGGTGTCACATTGCCTGCAAGAGTTCCTGAAATTCTGTCTGAATTATTGTACCATTTTGAAGAACTATACTAAAATGACTTCTGCCGAATTGCAGGCGTTTACTACCAACTTCCAAAGGCACTCATCTATGATCTTCCACCTTCTCTCCGGTATACCTTCTCACCAGGCTGGTCCTCACTTGTCTCAACTAGCCATGCGTATCGATTTCAATAAATACTTCTCTGAAGGCAACAGACATCTCAGGTACAAATAGGCGTTCAAGTAAGTCGATTTGTACAATATGAGTTGCTCTCTTTGGTAATGTCTCGAGATTGTTCTTCCATTGTAATGCCATAATTCGATCTGCTATTTTTGAATACTACATTTGTCCCTAGCTCTTCCACTTAGAATCATTCATGTAGAAGTGATACACATTTTGTATCACTTTATGCCAATGACAGGTTACTTCCATGTTTACTTATATTTATCCTATCTATTTACTTGGAAATGTGTAGTGATTTGTCCATTTTCAAAATTCTATTACTTCTTCATATTTTGAAGATTTGTGTAGTCAAAGGGAAAGTGGAAGCCCCAGAGCTGTGCGGCAGCTTGGACTGCATGGTATTTATGTGATAAATACGTGAATAAATACGTGATACCCAGTGTATTTATAGTTGAGAATTAATTGCATTGCGGGCCTCTGGAACAAACATTTTAGAGAAAACTTAGTTTACGGTTAGTTGAAATCTGCAACTTTGAGAGGAATCGTTTTACTTTAGTAATTGTCAACTGTGCTTTCCAGATAATGAACTTATCATACAAATCCAGGAAATGTGCCATCAAATATTGTGTACTTTTTAGACGTCAAAAAATAGTGTTGGATTTTATTTCCATGGATATAAGTTAATTCCAGCTGTACAAAGTCAGTATTTACATATGCTTGAATATCAGCCCTACTAATCTTTAAAAGTATTGTTTGCTTGGGTTTAATTATGGCAAAATGTTTTTAAACAGACGATGAAACATTTCAGGCGCAGAAGGATCTTCACTGTTAAAGGGATCCAACATAGTGTTTGAAGCTGGATTAGCTTTTCTCGAGTTCCAATCTCTTTCAAATTTCTCTCTATCAACTGTTAAAAAGAAAAACAAAGTACCTTAATTATTTGTGATTAGGGGTTTCAAGTATGCAACATGGGAAGTATGGGAAACTACCTTCGTCCATATTAACAAAGTTTTCCTCTTGTTCTTTAAGTCCATCATTATGTCGGCGAGTGGTGTAGCTGTGAACGCGATCGCCATATTGACGCACTACTGAGGTTTCTTCATTGCCCAAATGATCTCTTTTTGTGATTCTTTTTTCTACTTTCTAATTGGAAAACATGTCATTTTTATAACGCTACAATTATTTTTCGGAAAAATGTGTTATGTCGTCAAAATTTTACACATCTCCTATCTACCAGGATTGGATAATAAGTAAATGCATGCCATATGAAACGTGTTCCTACTTTTTGCTATTTTAGAAATGACGATTTCTAGTTTCTTAAGTTTTTCAGTAGATTCAACCGAGATCATTAAGAAATTTAAAGGATGACAAAACGCAGTTTTTTTATGTCAATTTAAAAATTTAAGAGGAAATTACCCCATCAGCTCCTCTGATAATGACGGAACTGCTGCTGAAATTGGAGTAACCAGATTTGTTCCGATTTGGAGCAGGTGCAGAATCCTGTAATACAGCATCTAAACCTTGCGATGATACTAAACTGTCCAAATCTGTGGAAATGGCAACGTTATTAAATGAAAAAAATGTAATTATATTTTTTTTAAAAAAAGTTCTATATACTAATATTTTACAAACCTTGATCTTGCGACTTTTCACTGCCTGAATTTCTATGCTCAAATAATTTTCCAAACTGAAATGAAAGAAAATTGAGCTACTAAAAGCACATTTCTTATGCATTTTTTCACATTCTAATAGAAAAGCCTATACCAACGGTACTCTCTGAGTTGGGTTGTAAGGTTCCGGAGTTAAGTTATGCTTGTCATCGGTCCTCAAATCTGGTTGCTTCAATAATTTATCTCGCAAAGGAACGTCCTTTGGAGCGGGTAAGCTAGGCATTGGTTCCATTCCTGTTAAAATATCGATGATAAACGTACATGTATGTTATTTTTTATCGGTACCTTGTTTCGTCTTCCAGTGGACCAAAAAATAGCATTTATTGCTCACCAAATGGCGCAGATGGGGTGCTGAACTCCATGAATCCAAAACTGCGAAAAATATCGTTGAAATGTTGTTCGAAATGACGGAACATCTCTTCAGGCTCATTAAATAAGTTAGGTAAATTATCCTCACGATCCTCTTCAATTCCCGGTGACAAGTCCTCACGAGGGAAACTGAAGTATTTAATACAATGTCATGATGTACTGTATATGATGAAGATATATACTGTAGGGGCACCCAGACAGAAGCTTCCCACATAGCAGTCAGGAAGACAAATATCGTCCTCTATCTGTAACTATGTTAATGAATTCATTTTGCACACGTGACCTCATGACAGCCAACTTGAAGTGCGATTCTCAAAACTCGCCTGAGTACCCCTATTACTTACTGTTATATAAGCTATAGTTAAACAAGTCTATGGACCTGAGTTCGTGGCTATATACTATTTATTATATGCCACACGTACGACATGTAGTAAATTTTCATATCATGCATGTTTCCTAGTAAAATATCTTTCTTGTATTTAATATTTTATGCGCTTGGATAACTCGTATAATAGAGTCCTTGCAAGATTACTAGTGCGCATGCGTTCTCAGTGGCGCCATCCGTTGGTCGAATTTGGCGTCCTTAAAAAGGAGCATGGATTACGAGTCATAGCGTGTACAAGGCAGTTGCTGGACGTAACAATGCCTGGAAAATGTTTATGTTGCGATATTTTTTTAATTAATAAAATATTCTTACTAAAGCCCTAGTCCTATCATCATATCTAACAAAAAAAGGAATTCGAATCGAATATAATTACGCCTAAGGATGGCGCCAAAATTTAAATCACACCCGCTTTACGAATTATAGTAATAAAACCGTGATTTATGATGAATAATAGTTAATTCTGATTTAAGATTTATAATAAAACAAGTTATAATAACTTTGATTGAACACTTGCTGATAACACTTTGATAAGAACACTAAGAACCCAGCTGATGTAAATTTTCACAAAAACCGTAACTTGCATGCTACCATTAAATAATTCTATAAAACACAATTATAATTCGATTTTATCGAAAACTAATTTAATTAAATTTACGCTTATAAAACAACGTTATTTATACTGTATAATTATTTATCATAGATCAGTTTTAATGTACAGTTGATGAAATAATTCTGGAAACAACAAGCCAATAGTAGGTTAATTAAATGAAAAAATTCACAAAATTTTTGTTTGTTAAATTATGAGCTTAAATCACTCAAATCACACCAATCTAGCTAAAACTACTCAATCTTTTCAATCCAGAACTTAAATTAGCATAATTTATTAGGTAAAAAAAATTGGCCAGAAATCAGAGAACTTAATTATTATATAAGCGTTTTTATATACTTTTCGGCAAAAAATAATCGTTTTTATTAATTTCAAATTAATTTCTTTTATGTAAGATTTGTTATGGT
>JAQGBX010001081.1:0-27725 GCA_034698745.1 Megaphyllum sjaelandicum | reverse complement strand
TTTGCCCGCTGGTTGGCGCTAGTGGTAAAAAAATTATCATTCTTAATTTAAAAGTTTTGTTGTGTTTCTGGCCTAAAACTGCATGAAATTCGGCAATAAACTGCCACGAATGTGACGGCCTATAATTATGTTAGGAGAATTTTTGCCGTTATTATTGCTCATACTTTTTTTAAACACTGTTTAGGACTCGCCACAATTCCAATTTATTTTCTCCGTGTTCCACGTTGAATCGTGGGTTTTTAACCAGATGGAAAATCCCACAAATTTCAAAACAGAAGTAAAACTGCCGATTGCCTGTCACCCCCAAGTGGCGCGCCGTATTGGCGAGAGCGCCGTTATCGGGCATTTTGCGAACGTCCCCCGATCTATTTGTTGACGGTGGCCTCCCCACGTGCACCTCCCCTCTCCCGATTGGCTCCCAAGGCGCGTGCACGTGATTGGCGCGTGTTTCTTTCATGCCGCAATGTCGACTTCGATCCCCCGGAGCCAAAGCGTAGCATCCCTCGTGCTTTTTCCGGGCCTTCAAAATATGCAGATCGAGTAGCGCTAGTTCCAGAGGCCTCTCACAATCGCTACAAATGCGCTAGAGACAACATCGAAACCAACCTCTTCCAATTTCAAACCAATTTTCCCCGGCCCAAAGTGCGAACGAGGCAATTATTTTACGATCGAGCGTAGAAAGTGGACGGAAAAAAAAAAGAAACATAATATCAAATACGCGCGTATTCGTCGTCCTTCCCACTCGACCAGAAAATCGATACGCGCAATTTTTGACGAAACTTTTAATTTGCGTAAATTACGCCGCCATCTTGTTTTCTCCCTCGCATGTGTTTTTTTTTTTTTTCCCTCGCCCATGGTCGTTCTCCGTCGTTAAGTCATCTCCGAAACCGTTCAACTTTCGACCTAAAACTGGTGTTAGTCCTTCGTTTTAATTCGGAAAGTCATTCGCGCCTGTTATTTCCCGTCTGTCGGTGGTGCGCTCGTGTAGCCCTCGCTGCCCCTGGGTGCCAAACGCTTAAAGCTTCTCCGCAAAACGAGGTATGTGAACTCTCGCAAATTATTCATAGAAAATGCGAATATTTCAGATTTAACGTACGCTGCAGACGTGTCACCGTATACGAAATAAATCGTAGAAAATCGACACGTTGTTTTAGGTGTAAACAAACCGTGCGTTGTCATTGAAATCCGAACTTCGAAGCGTTGTAGAAATTCAACGCTTAATTGGCGTGATGTGCAAATTGCCTAAAAAACGCACCAAAATTGAATTTGTTCGGTGCTGGTTCGGCGTCGCAAAATTGAATTTGTAACATAGGTGCCAATTTTAATTATTAATGATTCTAAATTTCTAGAACGTATTTCAACTTTTTATTTGACTTCCAGTAAAAAATTAAATTCGCGACGCGGTAATGACCATGCAGCGCTTTGTTGTAGCCATACGTTATAATGTTACGTTTTGATTCACGTTGATATGCAATTTATTTCTACTGTATAAAAGAGTTTTTCGCAGATTGTGCATTAATTAATGAACTGAAATTAATGTTAAAAAGTCACGTTCATGGTACGTGTATTTCTCATCCGAATAAACCTCGAACATGGCCATTAATGCACAAATGCGAGACATTTCGCATTGCCATATTATATTTCATCAATTCTAGGCATCGAATCATTAGCGTACGATTGTCAGAAATTACTACATGTATACTTAAATAGTCTGCTAAAGTTTCCACTGGCTTATTTTATGTAAATCAACACCCTTCCTAGATGCGATCCATTGTAAAGGTGTTTTTTTTAGACATTTCGTGAAATATAAGATGGACAGTCGCAGGCAAGGGTCAACGTGAAACAAAAAACCTGTAATCTTGGAACAATGATCAACTATCGTACATGTAATTAATCCATCATTCTACGGATTGATGCACCAAGCATGACTCATTGGTGCATATCTTAGTGTCATAGAACCCCGCAAGTTATTTTGGTCCATGTGAAAATGGGGAGGTTTTAGCAGACATTGTATATATGCATCATCCGACTATGATGTCGGCATGTACAGACTTTCGTTAACCTTCTATCAGTTTAAAATTAGTTTTATGAAAACTCAACTGCTGACGCTTTTTGTCATCAAAAGATTGGAAAATGTGAATTTAAACGATACAGCATTTTTGACTCGTACGTTTAACTCTGGTTGAAAAAAAAAAGACTTAGAAGTCACACGACGCCGTGCTCAGGACAAGCCATTATAAAAAGTCCGAGTCTGTTATTTGTGCAAATCAGCAACCAAAGCCTGTTTTTAGCCGAGTTGCATTTTACTTGCATAATAAGTGTAGCCTACATGTATTAAAGTTGTTCACCTAACGACTAACCCTGAATTAGAAAAGGGCGAATTTTCTGGGCAAATCTTGGTATACCAAGCTTGTGACGTCTGCTCAAAGCCGTCATTGAAATGCACACCATTACCCTTTATCCGAGTGCATCAATATTCAGCTAGCGGTCGCCGCTTGTTAGCGACAATAAACTTTCAGCGGTTAGTTCACAAGTTCAATGTTTGGTTGCACTTGGGCGAAAGGTCTACGAGTGACCTTGACTGGCGTAAGAATGTTTTCGAATGCTTTTAGGCCAGACAAGTTTTAACAAAGGGAACATTTTGTAGTGGAAATGACCAGTAAAAGAAAGCCTGGGGGAAAATGCATCGAGGCCCAACGACTTGGGGGAGATAATGGTAACAGAAACACGCTCGTGTGTCATACGTGTAGCTGATCTTTTGATAAAAATCTAGGCCATTGGTTGCGAATCTTAATGGAAATTTTAAAGTTTTTTCGAAATTTTCCACTATATAGACAAATCAGGTTTCCAAGACGGGGGAAAATTTTGCAGTGGAAAATGACCAGTCAATTATAACCTGGGAAAATGTATCAAGGCCCACTGACCTAGGAGAGAGAAAGGTTCAGAAACACGTTCATGTGTCATTAGTGAAACTGATCTCATGATAAACATCTACTGTAGGCCATAGGTTGCGAATCTGTTTTTTTTTTTTTTTGAAAAATATTTCACTCACAAGACAAATCACATTTCCAAGATAATGAGCAACAAACGTTATTGAGAAAGTTATCTGGGTAAAAATTATAAGATTGCGAAGCAAGACTTTTGTTTACATACATGTATCATTGAGAAAAGGCTTTTTTCAGTATATGGTACTGTAGCTACTGGAACAGCAGGCACGACCAAGTTTGAAACTTCAAGATTAATACACATATTTTCATGATTTTGGCCAATTTGCTCAAACTGACACTGCAGTTCTTTGTTTTTGAGCCCTGGGTGAATTTAATAGCAATGTATTTCTCTGAATCGAACCTGGAGATACGGGGCAATGCGCGCAGGCAAAAATTGGCATCCGGTACGAGACACTGATTAATTAAGCCTCTCTTATGTTGTGAAATGCAAATATTGTACTATAATTAAAGTCCTTAAGTTGCTCGACCACTTGTCTATTTCGAGAGACGTTAATTGATCGAAGCTGGATTCTTCCTAAATAAAAACAACAAATACAATTTGGCAATTCGTGGCAATGAACGCAAATATAGGGCATGAAGGCTATAATTCCATGTTAAAAAAAAAAATAAAAATAACACGAATGTGATGAAATACGCTTCAAAGCACGTAGTTCGTATCCTGCACCAACGTAGTTCATGCGCAATTTTGCAAATGCAACTTCCTGATTTTTATCTGGAAACTTTAAACGCACGTGAATTGCAAAGCATTTTTAAATTGATTTGATCAGTGTTCCTCGAACTACACCAATCATAATCTCGCCACGGTGCTCGAGGAAAACCTTTGCACCGTAAGTGCAAATCGCTCGCAGATTTAAAAATGCTGCCAGAGCTTGTTGAGAACATCCGAGACAATTACTCGGAATTTACTAGTCTTGGCACTCGGACATCTGAGAGCAATGACTGAATGAAATATTTTTTCCGCATGAGCTCTTTCGAACACTTTACCTTTACCACAAGTAGCCAACATTTTGGCTGATCACTGTTTGCAGAGATTCTTGTAGAAAGATCGAGCACATACTGTACATCGTTAAGATCGATTGTTTACAATTGTTTGCTCTCTTTCTTAAAAGAAATTGCAAGAAAAAAAATGGCATGTTTTTCTCAAGATCACCAATTAAAAGATGACATGCAACTACTGATGCAAGCATAGTAGTTTGTATTATTTTCCTCAAATGCAACATGTACAGTAATTCAATAGTTCATCTTTGTTGTATTGTTTAAACGTGTATACTGTATTTTTAACAATGCGAGTGAAGTCGTAGCAAAAATAACAGTCTACCTCGTATACAAGCCAATAAGAAACCCGGGACTGGCTTGTTTATTTGGTGGTTCAAGAATGTCGATCATTTTACATTATATACTGTATAAAAGATATAATCAACCCTGAGCGCAGAGACCTTGGCCCATGAGCAATTTTGAATTTGTACGAAACCGCTTCAATGTGGAAGCCAACAAAAAGTTATGAAACTGAACGAAATATCTCGATGAATGAGTGGGCACAATGCATTGTGTCCACTCTTGGCGTCTATTACACGAAGTAAACAAAATGCAAATCAAAATTGGCCACAGTCCATGTGCTCAAAAAGGTTTCACGAATTCGTTTTAGGCACACGTGTACATTCAGTGCTTTCCAACAACTAACTACAGTGCTGTACTATGAAAAAATTGCATTCCATAGTTCAGATTGTAATTCAGAAAAGCAATCTGAACATTAGACGGGTGCATACAGTACATGTACATGTAGTAATGATAAAGCTGCTTCGCAACAGAAATAAATTTACAGAAAAACACAAACAAGAAAATCATTGCACAATAGACCTGGAATTGACTGTAACATAACATGTAATATAATAGTAGCAGTAAGACGTCTTAATGGCATCAATAATATTTCATCAACTGACCTGGAGTAATTTTCGTGAACTGCGAAATTTCATTCCTTGATAACCTGTTCTCTTAGTAGTCGTATAAAAACTTATTGCGTTAATTTCTATGACAGATGGTTATCAATTATTGCACGTGTATAACACTTTACAGCCTCACAGAATATCCCGGCTTTCATCATTGATTGAAATATATGACATGATTTTAAATCTGTCAGAAAATCATTTAATTCAGATTATGGGGCTAATAGGTTTGCTGGCATATTGAAAGCACGCAGTTCATTTATGGTCCGTTAGCTGTCACCGAATGGTGCAAACTGGTGACTTGAGAAATGTCAACAAATTATAAAGTCGTCGTCACAGCCAAATCTTTCTCCGCGAATTAACAGGATGGCCGCAGCTCCAATTTAAATTTCAAATACATGTAATGTGTTACGCTTGATTCATAAGGCCAATTGCAACACAAAAATAATGTACGACCAAGGTTATCTTTCCGAAGACCTCGTACTGTCAATGTCATGAAAAAGAAGTGCCAGCATGGGCCTTGGCGCCAAGCGAGCAAGAATGTCTAGGCAATAACAACATAAAAAAAATGACGAAAACTGCTCAGACGTACCCCATTATCTTTTTTTAAGAACTACTGGCCTGCCGCAAAGGGGTCCCTCTTGAATATCAATTCCTGTGATGATTGTGGTAAATGTTGCGCAACGAATATCAAGTGTTCCGCAAATAAAGTGATGCCTCCACTGAAGCACGATGGTTTACTCCAATTATCTTGCATGTTTTTGCGTACAGTCAAAACCTGTAAAGTTGCAAAAGTCTGATGTTTTAAGATGATCTAATAGAGAAATCCTCCACGTGCATGCCTTTCATGAGTTTAGTTATGTGTGTTTACTGTCATTGTCCTGTGGATATCAATGGTACATCATTTCTAAAACAGTTTCTTTAATGACCATCCTTTTATAACCAAGTTGTGCATAGAATGATTGTGCTATCTTGTCTTTTCAGAATTGTTCAGGTAGCTAAAGTGTAACTAGAAATCTATATTGTCGGAAACCAAGTTTTGTCTTCGAAGAGGGTTCAAGAAAGGGTCATTTGCAGACAGAGGCCTTTAAATGGCAGCAGCGAATCCATGGGGATTGCCTCCTGCTCAGGGCCTGTATAACCCGACATTAGAAAAGGAATCATGTGGAGTAGGATTCATTGTCAGCATAGATGGCATACCTTCACACAAAGTATGAACTATTTTCTTTTACAAAAATTGGCAACTTACAAATGTAGGATGATGGTCGTTGACCATTAATTCATTAAATTGATGTGCAGGTTCTTCGAGATGCAGAAACAATTTCTCATCGAATGGAACATCGAGGTGCATGTGCCTGTGATAACGATACTGGAGATGGCGCGGGTGTCACCACTGCCATACCTCATGGACTTCTCTACAGAGTAATTAAGTAAGAATGCTGAATTTTCAACGTAAGGACGATTTCTTGCAACGTCCTGGCAGAATTGCGTGTATATTTCACATTTTCCCTAGCATTATACAACTTTGGAAACATCTTTTGAAATATTATCTTTTCATGTAAAATGACATATGTACACGTTTCAACAGGGAACAACATAACTTGGAGCTTCCACCGCCTGGATCATATGCCACGGGTCATTTCTTCCTCGATCAACAGTCTGCACACACCTGCGAGCAACTGTTCACAGAGCTGGCTGAAGAATTAAACCTACAGGTGAACTATTATTTCTAGTTTTAATCTCAGATTGATCGGCATCGATCAGGTCAAACTAATTCAGCAATTCTTCTTCTCAGGTTCTCTGTTGGAGAAATGTGCCTACAGATAACAGTGGTTTAGGGAGTGTGGCCAAGGGAAGTGAACCCTACATTCAACAAGTTTTTGTGGTGGGGCCTCAAGATCAGGATGCAACCGACTTCAAAAGGAAGGTAAGTGAAACAAAGAGAGGAATAACTTTGATGGCCATTAAAACAAGAATTTAAACTTCGGTTTGTAACTCATAAATGTACATAAATGTAGCAATAATGTCAAACTTTCTCATGATTTGGCAACATCAATAGACAAAACAAAACAAATGCAAACTGTAAATATGGATTTATCTCTCCTTTGTTGAACATGCTCTTATTTCATGCTGTCAACAGGATTGCATAATCCTGCGAAACAGTGATCAAAGACCACACTTGTAACAATATTTATATGTCCAGTTTGACGTAGCTGCGCTCTACATTTTATAAACATGAACTACATACATGTACTGTACATGCATTAGTCTAGACAAATACTTTTATTGCTGTACAAGATAAAAGTACACAAGTTAACATCTGTGTCACATGTAAGCTTTTCTTCATTAGAAAAACAAAGTATCAATTTTAATTAATGTGTTATTTGAATGAATTGTCCCATAACAAATAGTGTGCTAGAACGCCACCATAATGATCGAAATAATATACGAAATTAAATTATAAATCAATCAATTGCATATATTTGATAAATCAGAGAAGAAGCAAAATTCGCCTTTTGAGTGGCGTCATTGAATGCATCTCACGTGGACAGATTAGTCTATAAAATGAAGATGATAAAGTTAAAAAACTTTGCATTCCAGATTTGTTATCTTATCATATTGAATTGAATATTTATTGATTATTCCAATGTGGGGTTTTAAATATAAAAATTGTTACTGAAAACGTTATCTTATTTGTACGGTAGTTGTTTTTGGGAGATCTGAGGCTCTGAAAAATCATGACAGACAGCCCTCTCAAAAGAAACATTTCACTTTAGCATGTTATTTCTATTTAAAAATATATAGAAAAGCGTTACATACCATCACATTTTCTTTTGCAAAATTTACATCAATTTACACTGCATGCTGGACGTTCTCGGACCTGTTAATCCAATCCATTTTTGAGTGAATTGATGTTAATTTTGGTTATGGTGGTTATTTTTACTTTCATCCAATTATGAAAATCCTCCATTCCAGGAATGGGAAATGGGGGGCATGTTCCTAACTCATAGCGAACATTAACATAAGTTCTTTATCATGAGGTAGGCTACTATTAAAGCAATAGTTCATAAAAAGGATAGTCCACTGTATCTGCAACCATTAAATTTAACTTCAAAAGCTACATATGCATGCTTTTGAAATATGACTACCACTACACAATACACGTTAACTGACTTGTGCATCATACTCAGATGTTCAATTGTCGGTCTACTGTATTTCAAAACGCCGTTTGTGTCATCAGAAGTAAATTGATGATGAAAATTATATAACACATTAGCTTATGTTATATTAATGTGTACAGGGATTACAATTGATCCATAAGGATAACAGACAATCCTTGGAGAATTAATAATGCAACGCGCATAACGAATAATTTCGTGATAGGATAGCTTCCAATTCCATTCTTTATTTCCCTAGGTGTTTATCCTCCGCAAACAAGCCACACACACCATTGCACAACCTGGTAGAAGATTCTACATATGCAGCTTGTCAACAGAAACCATTGTATACAAGGTAATGCATTTTGATCAATAGCTAGATATAAGCAAAGGTAAATTTGTGTTGAATAACTTGACAAAAATAAATTTTATCTACCCAGGGCCAATTCATGTCTTCACAACTATGGGACTACTTTTTGGATCTTCAGGATCCTTCATTTGAAACCTATCTTGCTCTTGTGCATGCTCGGTATTCGACGAACACTTTCCCTAATTGGGAAAGGGCTCACCCACTGAGGTACTACTGAATTAATACCATAAGTTTCGGATAACACCCACAAATGAGTTATAAGTGGCATCGTAGTATACATGTATTTGCATGAAAGGTACCATTGCTTGAAATAGCCATTCTTAATTTAAGTAAAAAACAAAACATTTGGGACTTCATCTCAGATCGGTGTGTTTCTCATGCTTCCTCGCATTCTTCGAGCTTGTCAGACTCTGCTATGTTCTGCTATGAGTGAGCTACATACACTGTATATACGTCAACTCTAACACAATTTTTCGAAACAGGTTTTTGGCACATAATGGAGAAATCAACACATTGAGAGGAAATGTAAACTTCATGCAAGCCCGCGAAGGAGTAATGGAAAGCAAATTGTTTGGAAACGATCTACAGAAATTGTATCCAGTGGTGGAGCCTGACTTATCAGACTCGGGATCAGCTGATTGTGTACTGGAGTTTTTAGTTATGGCAGGTGGAAGATCATTACCTGAAGTAAGGATTACCTTGAAGGATAACATGAAACAATGTTTTATTTACATTGCAATAACAATAGGCCTACTTTGTTCTCTGAATTTTAG
Organism: Megaphyllum sjaelandicum; assembly: GCA_034698745.1. Classification (NCBI taxonomy): domain Eukaryota; kingdom Metazoa; phylum Arthropoda; class Diplopoda; order Julida; family Julidae; genus Megaphyllum; species Megaphyllum sjaelandicum. The sequence continues at coordinate 18,473 of JAQGBX010001081.1, read as the reverse complement.
GCTGTGATGACAATGGTGCCAGAAGCTTGGCAAAATGATAACTTGATGAATAACGAAAAAAAGAATTTTTATCGGTGGAGTGCTTGCGTTATGGAGCCATGGGACGGTCCAGGTACATTTAACTAATTTAATTATATTATATATTTACCATTCTTCAAGTGGTAGGAATATTTATAAATTGCTGGACTCTTTTCCACCATCAAAAATCTTTAATTATATTAAATTATATTAAATATTTATTAACGATTTTTGGTAGTGGAAAAGTATCCAGCAATTTATAATCAAATTACAGTATGGTTAATGAAGTACATCAATCCTTGCTGATTGATGAATTTTCAACATTAATTTTTTTTTAAAAAAAGCATTGCTAACATTTACGGATGGAAGATATATTGGCGCTATCTTGGATCGAAATGGTTTAAGGCCTTCCCGTTACTATGTTACGAAGGATAACTACATGATAATGGCCAGTGAAGTTGGAGTTCTGGATGTTCCACCGGAAAATATTTTAATCAAGGTAAAATATGAATTACAAATACATGCAAATATGAAGTTTTATAAATGCATTTGACTAAATTGGCAATTAAAAAATTAGGGGCGCTTAAAACCTGGTCGTATGCTTTTGGTTGACACTAAAGAAAAAGTATTTATCCGGGATGAGGAACTCAAACTGGACATCGCTCGGTTAAGGCCACTGGATAAATGGCTTACAGAAATGGTATGTCAATAACGTTAGGGCCGACGACATAGTTTTTGCAGAAAAAAATCTCAAAGTAATAATTCTGTGTTTAGATATCTATGGAAGATTTATATGCAGCTGATCAGAATGAAGTGAATAACTCCGTGCAAACGATCACGCTTAATGGTCTTGCAAATGGCACGACCAATGGCGTCAATGGGTTTCATGATGATAAATTTACCACTCGAGACAGGCGATTGGCAGTATTTGGCTACAATATTGAGACAATTACTTTGTTGTTGTTGCCTATGATTTATACAGAGTAAGACGTATTAAATTTGGATAATTTTTTTTGTGGGGAGGAGGGAGAATAAGGATAATGTTAGCAACTTATAATTTCTGCAAGGTTAGGACATGAACACCTCTAGCACAAACACATATAAAGCGTATTTCTTTCTAAACAGAAAAGAAGCACTGGGCAGCATGGGCAATGATGCACCGCATGCTTGCCTATCGCAGTTTCAGCCAATAATATACGATTACTTCAAGCAGCTTTTTGCGCAAGTTACAAATCCACCAATCGATCCATTCAGAGAAAGAGTGGTTATGTCACTGGTAAGCCTAAAAAATTATTCAGATTGACGCAAGTGAATTCCTTGCACATTTTGTATGCATTTTTAACATTAAATGTTCGGTCGTGGTTTTTCAATTTTTTTAGGTTTTGACCATTGATAAGTTATTGTCTTACTCATTAGATGCTATATTTCAGGAATGCCCAATTGGTCCAGAAACTAATATTCTGGAACCAAACGCGCAGCAATGTCGTCGACTTTATTTGAAACAACCGATTTTATCTCTGACTGACTTGCGTATCATCAAAACAAATACTTTTAAAGGATGGCGGGTAAATTAATCCTTTCTATATTTTTAATTTTTGAATCCCTTCAAGAAACTAAAGACAATTTTAACATACGACAGACTAAAGTCATAGACATCACATATCCGATCAGCGAGGGACCTAGCGGTCTGAAAGACGGCTTGGACCGCATTAGCCGTGAGGCTTGCAAAGCAGCCAAAGAGGGTTACCAGCTAATTGTGCTATCCGACCGGGAAGCCAGCCCAGAGCTAGTGCCAATCAGGTGATTCACACTTTCTGCCCTGTTCATCTTTGTAAAAAGTAACTGTTTTCCAATATCTCTCAACTAAAAAGACAATCGTATCCACTGACGAAATAAATCTACTTTTAATTTGCAGCGCATTGCTGACACTGGGTTGCACCCATCATTACCTAATTGCACAGAGGCAGCGTATGAAAGTCGGTATCATACTTGAAACAGGAGAGGCGAGGTACAAAGAATACCTTTATTTCAATGTGCATTTGGTAGGTAGAAAATTTGACGCCCTTTTTAATATTTTTTCAGGGAAGTGCACCATATGTGCGTTCTGCTTGGCTATGGTGCTGATGCCATTTGTCCCTACATTGTTTTTGAAACAATGCAAAGCTTCCGTAAACAAGGTTTGCTAACCCCAGCTCTTAATGACAATGAAATCTTCGGCAATTATGTATCGGCCATGGAAAGAGGCATTGCAAAGGTCATGGCCAAAATGGGTATTTCTACCCTTCAGAGTTACAAGGGAGCGCAGATATTTGAGGCAGTAGGACTTTCTCAGGAAGTCATTGACAGATGTTTTAAGGTTAGTTTGTGTGTTATTTACATCGCCATAGCTTGAGAAGAATTAATAATAAAATTGATATAATACGCCCATGATATCAATACTTAAATAATCTGCTTTTGATCTAAGGGAACTGCATCACGTATTGGTGGTGCAACATTTCAATGCCTGGCCAAAGAAGCATTGCAAAGACACCAACTGGCTTATGCAGATCGTGATTGTGACTCATTAGTCCTCCGCAATCCTGGCAATTATCACTGGCGCAATGGCGGAGAAAAACACATGAATGACCCAGACAGCATTGGAAATTTACAGGTGAATAATTCTTCATTCCAGCATTCTATCATATGCTGTTGATTAGTTTTTAGTAAGCTATAATGACAATAAACAGGATGCCGCACGTGGGAACAACAAAAATGCCTACCAAAAATTTGTGGACAGTACAATGCAAAGCATGAGAGACTGCACACTGAGAGGGCAGCTAGACTTGGTTTATGCAGAGAATCCGATCAGCATTGATGAAGTGGAGTCAGCAAAAGATATCATCAAGCGTTTTGCTACAGGTAATTTTAAATTTTCTTTTTGGTAAGTTTGTTCTCCAAACATTTGTCTGACATGACATGTTTGTTTATTCAAGGGGCCATGAGTTTTGGTAGCATTTCTTTGGAGGCTCATTCAACCCTAGCAGTAGCCATGAACAGAGTGGGTGGCAAGTCCAACACTGGTGAAGGCGGGGAAAACGCTGATCGTTACTTAAATCAGGATCCAGAATTCAATACTCGATCAGCAATTAAACAGGCAAGTGCATAGATTATTACATTTTTTGGATGTCATTTACACTGTACCATGCAAAACCATATAAAACAGTTAAAACAATAATTTTAATACTGAAATAGGTGGCCTCTGGGCGGTTTGGAGTGACCAGTGCCTATTTGGCAAATGCTGATGACCTACAGATCAAAATGGCACAAGGAGCTAAGCCTGGAGAAGGTGGTGAACTTCCAGGTTACAAAGTAAGTCGCAAGACAATTTTGATAGGGCGGTAGGCCTAATATTGATCACGAGAAATTAATTTTTTATAAATAATTATAATTTTTTACAGGTAACCAAAGAAATCGCTCTGACACGGCACTCCATTGCTGGAGTTGGACTTATCAGTCCACCACCACATCATGACATTTATTCGATAGAAGATTTAGCTGAGGTACTTTCTTATATTGTTACAAAGTTCCAATGGCATAAACTTATTTGCAAATGATATCTCTTCGATTTCCTTATAGCTGATTTATGATCTGAAATGTGCTAATCCTCAAGCAAGAATCTCTGTTAAGTTAGTTTCTGAAGTGGGAGTAGGCGTTGTTGCTTCAGGTGTTGCTAAGGTAAAAAGGGTTCTTAAATAGTGCAAACTGTAATTCACAATATGTAATCTAAAGAGGACGAGTCTTTCCAGGGCAAGGCAGAACACATTACCATATCTGGACATGATGGAGGCACAGGAGCGAGCAGTTGGACGGGAATTAAAAATGCTGGATTACCATGGGAACTTGGCATTGCTGAAACGCATCAAACTTTAGTGATGAATAACTTGAGATCACGCGTTGTTTTACAAGCTGATGGGCAAATCAGAACAGGTAATGTTTGTTTATGAAACTCAAAACTCAAAGTTGAAATATTCAGTTGGATGTCATTTTTGTGCTTTGTATAAATTTCAATGAATATAATTTTTTTGCAGGTTTTGATGTAGCAGTAGCTACAATTCTAGGAGCTGATGAATATGGCTTTTCAACAGCTCCTCTGATTGTTATGGGGTGCACTATGATGAGGAAATGTCACCTAAATACTTGCCCTGTAGGAGTTGCTACTCAGGTATGTTTGAGACTGCCTTTGATACCTCTGCATACTGAAATTTGCCAACATGATTCATTTGTAATTGTTTGTGCTTCTATAGGACCCAGAACTCAGAAAGAAATTTGAGGGGAAACCTGAACATGTCATAAATTACTTGTTTCTATTGGCAGAAGAGGTAATATTTTTGACACATTAAATTTCAACTCATTTAGTGATAGCATTCTTTTAATCTGAAGTGTAAAAAATCTGTGAAAAGTCTTGCAATAGAATTACTTTGCAAAGTTGTTCTAAATCACATGTGGTTTTAGGTTCGGTCATACCTCGCAAAGCTTGGGCTTAGACGATTGCAAGATCTCGTAGGCAGGACGGATTTACTGAGAGTTCGTAATAACCTGGATGTCGGGAAATCAAAACTTCTCGATTTTACCCTGATTTTAAAGAATGCTTTATCTTTGCGGCCAGGCGTTAACATTGTGGGAGGCAGCATTCCCCAGGATTTCAACTTGGAGACACGAAAGGTAATTGCATTTAATAGAAATCTGATTAGCCTACCAAACCTACTGGTCTTCGCTAAATAATAAATTGCCCCTCCTGTTTAGGATTTCCGCCTTTTGGAACTTGCAGCTGATGTCATGAATGGTTATTCCAATCATGTAGATATTGAAATGGACATACAAAACACTGATCGTGCATTTGGTTCCACTCTCAGCTACTACATTTCAAAGTAGGTTTGTGATTTATGAAAATCCCGTATCATTCTTAAGAAGAAAATTCTGATGAAATATTTCAAATAAACTTAGAAAATATGGAGAACAAGGATTGCCAGAAAACAGCATCACAGTAAGAGTAAAAGGATCAGCAGGGCAAAGTTTCTGTGCTTTTATGGCTCATGGTGTGACCACAATTTTGGAAGGAGATTCTAACGACTATGTTGGCAAAGGACTTTCTGGAGGAGAAATTATTATTTATCCAACGCATGGACTCCCTTCTGAATATAAAAGCCAGAACAACATCATTGTAGGAAATGTCTGCTTGTACGGTGCTACATCCGGGAAAGCTTTCATCAGAGGACAAGCCGCTGAACGCTTTTGTGTCAGAAACTCCGGTGCAATCGCTGTCATTGAGGTAGGTGGGATTTCTTATCAAAGCTGGAAAAACGAAAATAGAACTTTAAAGCTACATTGACATTATATAATCAACAGGGCGTTGGTGATCATGGGTGCGAATACATGACAGGTGGTGTCGTGTTAATTTTGGGATCGACTGGAAGAAATTTTGGAGCTGGAATGTCAGGAGGCGTGGCATATGTACTAGACATGTAAGGGTATTTTAAAATTAATAACAAAATAATTGCTTGATCAAGATACAATTGATGACCATGCTTGTAAGAGGTTGCACGATGTATACAGTTAACTAAAATGGCAATTTAAAATTATAGGCCTACTGTCAAATATAGGCTAATGACCATTTCAACTATTTTTTTCAGCCAAAAAACGTTTTCAGACAACTGCAACCTAAGTATGGTGGAACTCGTTCCCCTGGAGCATCCTGATGAAATGAGATATGTCAAAGACCTATTGCAAGAATTCTTTGACAAGACAGGTTCAGAGGTGGCTAGTATGCTGATTCAGACATGGCCAAATTCAGCAAGACTTTTTGTGAAGGTCAGCATATTCACAAACATTTTCTATTAATCATTAAAATTGTTGAACTAATGCCGATTCGTTTATCCACAGGTGTTCCCATATGAATATCAACGAGTTTTGGGAGAAATGAAGGAGAAATCTCTGAACCAGCCATTGAAAGAGATTCTACCACAACCAGAGATTATCAATCATGAATCTCACAACGGGAAGATTCAGGACATAGAAGACTCCATTCCAAATGGTGACTTACAACAAAAAAAGTTGGATATGATTTTGGACAAAACACGAGGATTTGTAAAATACAGGAGAGAAACGACACCTTATCGCTCAGCAGTCACGCGGCAAAACGATTGGAATGAAATATACAATTTTCAACACGTACGGAAAGGTTTAAAAATGCAAGCAGCAAGGTAATGTTTTGTAGAAAACAGCAGCTTCTTAAATTTCCAGATTTGACATTGCATTAGATAAACATTTTCTTATTGAATTCCAGATGTATGGAATGTGGTGTTCCCTTTTGTCAGTCAAGTTATGGTTGTCCATTGGGAAATATAATTCCGAAATGGAATGACCTCATTTTTCAAGTAAAATTATTAGACTATTTATTTCAATTTGTGCAAGTATACAGCTTGACTGTTTGAAACTGACCAAGAGTTTTAAAATTTTCACATGTGATGATTTCAGAACAATTGGAAAGAAGCATTGCAGCATTTGCTTCAAACAAACAATTTCCCAGAGTTCACAGGCCGTGTTTGTCCAGCCCCTTGTGAGGGTGCATGCGTACTCGGAATAAACGAATCTCCAGTCACTATCAAAAACATCGAATGTGCCATCATTGACCATGCCTTTGAACAAGGGTGGATTTCACCACAACCACCTGCTAACCGCACGGGCAAAAAAGTGGCCGTGATCGGAAGTGGGCCTTCTGGTTTAGGAGCTGCCGCTCAATTGAACAAGGTGTGCACAGGTTTATACATGAATTAGCAATAGAACAAACATTTCCTCTAACCTCTGTGCATTATAACAACGTCAAACGTTTTGATTTTTTAAGGCTGGTCATGTAGTTACTGTCTATGAACGAAACGATAGGGTCGGAGGCCTATTGCGATATGGCATTCCTACCATGAAACTGAGCAAAGAGGTAAGCAAGTTTGCAGATAATAATTCATTTAAATTTCAGCAGCAAAAAATGGTTTGTATAGCTTCAATTTTTATACAATGTTTTAGGTTGTTCAGCGCAGAGTACAGCTAATGATTGACGAGGGCATAATTTTCAAAACAAACGTAAATATTGGCATAGATATTTCGGCAAAGGATTTGTATGAAGTCTACGATGCCATCCTGTTATGTACTGGAGCTACTTGGCCACGTGATTTGCCAATTGCAGGTATGACTTTTCCAATACAGTAATTAAATTCAATTAAATACATTAAATTCAAACAATTAAATTCACATTTCTGATTTCAGGCCGCCAATTGAATGGAATTCATTTTGCGATGAATTTCCTTGAAACTTGGCAAAAGAAACAGTCAGGAAATGCAATTGATCATTTGCAGCTAAGTGCAAAAGGCAAAGATGTAATAGTCATTGGCGGTGGTGATACTGGTTGTGACTGCATAGCAACATCCTTGCGCCATGTAAGCAATAAACTGAAATTTATTTAACTTTCCAGCTATATCACTAATTTGTTTACTGGAGGAAAAGTTTAGGGAATCTTCAGCATCTTTTATATTACAATGTCTGAAAAATTCGAGGCAAATGAGTTATATGAACTCATATTTTTTTCTAGGGAGCCAAAAGTATAATATCTTTCGAAATATTGCCAACACCACCACCTTCTCGAGATGGGGATAATCCTTGGCCAACATTTCCACGAGTTTTTAAATTGGACTATGGGCACGAAGAAGTGAAAATTAAATTTGGCAATGATCCAAGAATATATTCCATCCTCAGCAAGGTGAAAAAATCTGAACCCAATAAAAAATCTTGCTCTTCTAGCTCAATTATTAACCACTGCACTCTTTTTAAACAGGAATTCATTAGTGATGGAAAAGGAAACGTAGCTGGTATTAAAACCATTAGCGTACGATGGACTAAAGATGATATGGGCAGATGGAAAATGGATGAAGTTCCAGGCTCAGAAAAGACGTTCAAGGTTGTCTCAGACTGAAAATTGACTGAAATGCTGGAAAACATTTGTATTTATGAATTTTAACCACTTCTTTTCTACCATTATTTTTCAGGCTGATCTAGTTTTACTTGCCATGGGATTTTTAGGACCAGAAAAATATATAATTGAGCAGTTAGACCTTCAACAAGATCCACGCTCAAATATTCAAACTCCCAATGGATGTTATCATACCAATGTTCCTAGAATATATGGGGCTGGAGGTAGGTTTTACCAATGAGTTTGATGATGAAAACAAACGTTTGAGAATCAATCACAACTGAAATTACACAATATTCAACTAAGTTAGAGACAAATTCGTTTATTTCTAGATTGCCGCAGGGGCCAGTCATTGGTTGTGCACGCAATTAACGAAGGTCGCCAGGCAGCACGTCAAATCGACCTTGATTTGATGGGTTCTACTATGTTGCCAGGACTGGGTGGAGTCATTCAAGTGGCCAGCAAGATCGGAGCATAAATACGTCTTGAATTAGTCAAATTCACTGGAGTCAATCTCCTCGTGCAAATGTAAGGCTTTCAGGTTTACACAAAAATATTGCTCAAATACATAAATATATTGAGAAAGGGAAAATTCTGAATAATAGAACTTAAGAATTGTTTAAGAAGACTGGATTAGGAAAAAGTAGTCATTGTATTTTTCCAATATGGATATACAGTACATCTTTTCCAATACCAACTGTTAATTGCTCATTAATTCGCCAAAATCAGTTATCTCATGCTGCTCTAAAGTATTTCCCATGAACATATCCCGATTTTATTCAAATATTCATTAATATTATGATTTTTTCCAGGAGCCTGAATTGATAAGCAGTTAGCCATAAACTATTAGTGCTAATCAGTCCAACATGTCTGAAGATGGTGGCAGCTTGCACGAAATGCACACAACCTCTAATTGTTATTCGTTTTACCATTTAAAGAACAGCAAGTTGCGACTTGAATTACCACTAGTATTATCAATTGATTTTATTGCTGAACGTTTTTTGCTCTTCATTGTTCATTTCAATATAGGATCAGGGTGCCATGTGTCTTGTTCTTTTATTGCCTTGTGTATCTTTTTCTTGTACAGATATTGTATATAACTAGTGATAAGATACATTTCATTGTGGCAGTTTATCACTGAGTCACTTTCCATTAAACTTACTGTACACCTGTATACAGAAACTGGTAACGTTCTGGATTTGGAGAAATTACGTTGACCAGTGCCAGTGTATATGTGAGAATTCATATTTGTTGATAGAATCTTGGAGGTTTTCTGTAGTCATTTCAGTTTTGTAGGTTGTGATTATTTTTGTATTTTAGTTTTCTTTAAAAAAAAACAACTTTGTAAACACTTGTCACATTTTCATTAAAGTATATAACCTTATTTTACGGTAAATGTTAAATGCGTTTACCATGGGGAAGGGGAGGGAGGATGGAAGCCAACAATGACCACATTTGTGACTTCACATTGAAATTGGTTTGATTATTAGCAAGCTATGTGAACCTGTTTAAGTGCAACTTACTGATGTGTTGAACGTGTACAGAACTGCGAATATGGTTTGGGAAAAGCAGTGATACCACACTAATTTCACTGCGAAAACCGGGAAATGGGTTCTTGAACCTGAATTTCAAACTGTTGAAATGGTCGAGTTATTAGCATAGTTTGAAAGGATCTAATTCGGGAATAAGAAACCTACGTTTCAGTGCCATTAAAGTGAGGAAAAGTACTTCCGATTGGAGTTTTTGTGATTGCAGTATGGGTCCAACCAAATGAAAGGGACACGTTAAGCTCTATGTTGACCAATTTATGCTTACGGGCATAGTCCTTATTGAGTTCCCTAGTCTTCCATCTATCGAAAACGCATAATATTAAGTGGCCATTACTTTACAAAATATATTGGTGTCATGTATATCAATGTCAAAAAACTATACTTCATTTTATGCTTCTGTATTGGGATATCTTTACTTTTATTGTAGGCTATACTTAGTGCAGTACGATTGTTATGCCTGTGATCATAATATATACTATATGTGTATAAACTGTTGCGTAATGACAACATCATGTCTGTGTACACTACAAAGAACTGGATAACTTATTTTGGTTAGTTCAGTTGATAGGCACGTGATTCGAATATTATTGGTTGACAGATATACAGTAGTGCTGTTGACTTGTGAATGTGCACTTGGATATTTCGCAGATAGCAGTTAGTTTCACTGAATTGAGTAGAATTGGAAGTGAGAAATTTTGTCCAAGTTAAGATATATGACGTTCGGTCATTGGTAGTTTGCACGAGTTGACAGCTTTAAGAGAAAATGAGTTTTCGACCATCTTTGCGATCCAATTCAACAATCTGATCAATAGAAAATTTGCAAATCAGAAACCATTTCAATGAATCTTAAGAGAAATTTTTAATAAAAGTATGTTGAAAAATTTGGGAATGTGAGAGTTCGCCATTTTGTCTGCTCGTGCGTTCTACCAACTGAAATATTTCAAACATGTAGCAGGCCGCTAAGGAAGAAATTTGTCACATCTGCAAAAAGCTCGATGCATAAATTCCAAAGTCAGTAATAAGCTATTATTCTTGTAAGAGATTTATTGAACTTGATGTCACCACAATGCATATCCTAAATGGTTATTGAATATACATGTATGTAACATAAAAATGGAGTTCCCAGTTCCATGAAATTTCAAAAAGCAAACAAGCGTCAAAAGCCAAGTGAAAGTAATGATTGAACGTGAATGCAACCGCCTCTTGATTGTAGACGGAACGAATCTGAAATTACTAACGTTTCATTAGCTAGCATTCATATTAATATGAAATTTATAGAAATGTATGTTAATCTTGTCGTAAATGAATGGATTGAAAAAGTGATTGATGAGTGAAACCCTTAAATGCATGTTTCACTAATATGAAGACAAAATGTCCAAAAAAAACTTGCAATCTCAAGTCGGACGTTAAAAATCTTTCTTGTCTTTTTAAACATAATACATGTACTGTATTTGAACAGTCATTGTGTAAACATGTTTATCTGAAATCACTAGATTGGTCATCAATTCACTATTACTGTATATTATATAATGACATTCACTTTTTCAGCCCAATCAGTTCCAACTATCAGTACATGTAAATCAAGCTTATTTTGTTAGTAGTTCGAATAGCTCATACTGTTAAGAGGAATTATTTCAGACTGACAATGTTAACTTTATCTCGAATTAATTAACACTATTTATGTGAATATTATTATTGGATTCATCATGCAATGCGTACTGCTCTTAATTGCCTTGTATAAATAGTAATAAGGTGTTAAAAACCTTGGTTTTAAAAGCTGTACACCATAAGCTTTGTATCACCAAAGTACCTCCTATTTAACTGCAGCCAATAGTAATTCTTTGTTGTAATGTTTATTTTTCTATAACATCTTAAACTATAAATCTTGCCTATTCTATTAAACTGAAGCACTAGGCTAAGTAATACATAACACGCGTGTATACTACATTTTTAAAATCGTAGAAGATTGCCTAAAAATGGCCCTGAAGCGAGAAATTGAACGATGATGTGATTCGGGAACTAAGGAAGAGAAAGCAAAATAATGTATTGTATCGATGTTGTAATTTATATTGCAATTATTTTACTCGTTATCTTGCCTGCGCAAAGACTGCTAGAATGCTAAAACGGGACCAAAACTCCAAATGTTCAAAACATGTGTTATGGCAATAATGAATAGAGGTACGATTTACACATTTTCAGCATCTCTTCATCATTATTTTTAAAAATGGAACCACCTTGCACGTTGAAATAGCAGTCCTTGCATATTGCCGATACGTGACTGCCAAACGCTGGAACTTAAGCAAGGCTGAATGTACCAACAGGTACACTTATATTTGAGGAAATTGGCATATAAGAATTATGTATTTTCAAAGAATACTATATATGAGATGTTTAAAAATGTTTTCTCTCACTAAAAGGATGTCAAACGAAGTCTTCCTCTTACGATGTACATTAGCCGTGAAGTTATGGGACTGATTGTTAAAATGTTAATTACTGTTTGTCAAGTAAAAACAAGAAAAATAAACGAATTAACGTAGTTTCAAAGATGCTCGTGTTTCAAATACATGTGTGTTCCATTAATTAGTAGCGTAGAATGAGAGGGATACGTCATCCGCATTCAGCGCTGACATATTGAAGCATCGTATGATAACCTAATTTCATATCACGCATCTAATTAAGCACATACAATATTATGGATTTTTTTAAATTTTGACCCTGAGCATGGTTTTGAAAACGTCAATGATGCGGGCGTTTCATCGTAGAATGCACGTGCATTTTTTTTTAATCTACGGTATCTGCATTTGCTTCTATGAATTAGCGTCAGTGTGGGAATCTGAAGTTAATCGAGCCATTTGCTTTCTATATCATTAAGCTGATGCATCTGTCCAATGTGACAAATTGGTCACAGCTTTCATTGGGCACTGGTACGGCCTACGTTTAATCGTAGGCACGCGTGACATTCAAATGAAAATCAAATCTGGCATTATCACTCTTACATTAAAAGGCGAATTCTTCTGAATGCAGCGCATTACGATAATCAATGTCTTTGCTCCCATTTCGCTGTAGAAAAAAAAAGGGCCAGCGGTGCTGAATGCGGCCCTGCAGAGTGCTATTGACTTTTAAAATATCCTGACCATTTCGCTGATTAACACTGGAGGCTTTATTTTGCAAAAACCCGCCTTCTATAAGTTTTGGGGTATTATTACTACGCTTTCTATGCCTCTAATGAATTGGCCATCGAGGGAGAAAATTGGTTTTGCTCACGAACGTGTCCGTTACAGGGATTGCCACGTTTATGAGGTTACGGATGGAAATTTATGTATGTGGAATCACGGGATATAAATGATTGATTAAATGTTGACATTATGCTTAGCCGCGCGCCATAAGGCCACTGAAAATCTTCCATAAAAGCATCATTTGTCGTAACTGGAAGGAGAATATGAGTACAGAAGCTTAGTGGATGGTAACTAGCCAGCATCGCCTTTAGTTTATGTCAGCCCGAGTTAGCTCCTTGTAGCACGGGCGATGTCCATGGAAGATCTGGAACTGCAGAATGCGGGCTGGAAAGTTGACATTAAGGGATGAAGTGCTATCGCTGATCTTATCCGAAAATTAGCTCCTTTTAAATTTCAAGTTGTTCGATTTCTACTTGAATTTAACCCGAGTTTAGGTTTAGCTTCATAGTTCCGTTTAGGCCTTGGCACATCGCGTCTAGGTTCTTGAATGCTTCCAATAAAGGCGAAACAGGCTCTGTTGGACAAAGGTGAGTTTATTTTTGGCGCAAACGGCCCGAGCCAATGACTCGTGCAATTGTCCGTATGTAATGGAATAGTTGGCTGCTAACATGTTTCTGTAATAACAGCGGACGAATCTCGTTTGGATAATTGTGGAAATGGGCAAAAACGGCAGTGCGCAAAGCCATGCGTTTATCGGCTTAACGAACGGGATGGTCCAGAGTTATTGTTGCAGGTAAGTTTGATGCTGATTGATTTTTGGGCCTTCACCTTCAATGAACGTTGACAAGCTTTTCACCTATTCGATGGTTTTATATAGTAATTTTATTTCCTCGCGTACTGAATAGAACTCCTCATTTGCCTTTGTAAAATGACACCTTCGAGGAGTCCGAGAACACCTAAATGTCCTCGACAAAATAAATAGATACTGTACACGAGTAATTTGTTCAAGTAGCCAGCGACAGCCAGGTGAAAGAATGAAACCAATTATTGAACCAATTATAGTTTCTATTGATGATGATTCACATCACCAACAGAAGCTTTCGAATTTGTACATAGCGCGGGTACTCATACAGTCACGTGTGCAAAATGTAGCAATCATTAGTTTGAAGGCAGCGATAACCTATGCTTGCTTTTGTCCAAGTACATGTACCTGTAGGCCTACACCTGATATTTTAACATTTCGACAAAAATTTCAAAAAATATAGCGTTGTTATTCAAAAGCGTTCAAATAATCATATTTGCTTCGTCATTGAATAATGTCCTACTTGACTAAATTTCACATACACGACCCAAAAACATTATACGCGCAGTGACAACATTTCGAAAATAAAGTTCTGAGATAAAAATACATTACCATAAACCACGAGTCGCACACCCACAACTAAAAAACTTCAATTTCTCGTTAAGACAGTCATTAACCAAGCAAAATGAGCCCTATATATCCAATAAAAACGACATCTACAGCATATATAGCTTACAAATATAGTTTTGGATAGATGATAGTATTGTCAATTTACTTCATCAAGCATAAACACTCGCGGTATCTTGAGTTGTGTCACTTCTAAAGCGGGGTGCGAACGTGAAGAAAAAAAATCTTCCCCAGAAACTGTAAACGCTTAAAAATTGTGGCAATTTATCATACTTGGTTCAAATTTTATCCGATACATACAGTGTTCCTTTTCGAATAACGCACCAATTTTGATATAAACATGCTGAATGCAAGTGTTCCAAGTCTACCTGTCATTTAGGAAATATCTATGAAATTATACTGTGCTGTATATTCTTGTTCGTAAATATTGCAATATTCAAATTAAAGTGCGACGTTTGAAAAGTATAATAAAGTCAACGTGTATATACTTGAAAACTTTGCACATACTGTACAAGGGAATGAAATCGATAATTTCAAAAAAGTTGCTTTACCTTAATTTCAGATTGTATATTACATACCCCTTTGTAAATTTGGATTTATATTCTTTTATAAATTGGTAGATTTTATGGGCCCAGTAAATTGACCCCTGTGATGGTGATTTTGAACCTGTCTGAAAAATGACGATGTGAAGTTAACAGACCCAGATATCACGAGGGTTTTTGAAAAAGAGACGTAATACCATATACTGTAGTACTGTATAGCATTCAATGGCAGTTCGCGCCATGTTGGCTGAACCCTTTAATCATTGACTTAATGGATAGGCGTTGCCCCTCCCATAGATTTCCTGAAAGTCACGTGACGCCATCTCCCCATGATGGTAGAATTTTCCTAATACAGAACCATTTTTTCCAAGAGTGGTCCGTAACATAGTATTAATTGCCATCATGCTGAACATTCTTTGAAAAAAAAGTAAAACGTACGGTCTCGAATAAACATTTCACAAAATTTCAATGCAATCATTGGTTTAAAAACAGCGATCACATTGAGTACATTTTTTAAACCAATTAACCTATACTGATTTGCACACGTGATTGATTTCAAGACTGCCAAAGTACGACTTCGTAAATCTTCTGTTTCAGTACCTTATCTGATGGTTTTTAGCCTTACAATGCTGCAATTGAATGGCTGTTCATTACAAAGCTTTTGAAATGTTCAGGCAATGGGCAACATCTCGAGCCCTGCATGGCGTCAACTTCGGCGGGTCATTCCTCCCAACTTTTGAATGCACGCTGTATTTCATACAATGTCATGCAGCAGTTCTTGCATTGCGAAGGAGGGTGTCACGTACGTTTGCTTGAACCTAATGCAATGGTACTTTTGTATTTTCTATGTCGTTCAGGTTCTCCTGGAACGCAATTGGATTCCGTACGACGAGCATCTGCACGGCAAAAACGGCTGGAACTTGTGGTGGGCCAATGGCCAACGTCCATCGAACGACAGCCTGCTCCAGTGGCAGTTCACAAACCGAATTCCCCACGGCGGTATCGTGACCCGCAAGGATCGGTTGGTCCGGCTGGTGCGTTGCATGCACTCTGCTTTCGGCACCGTCTACGACTTCTTGCCCAAGTCGTTCGTGTTGCCCAACGAGTACGTGCGCTTCGTGTTGGAGTACAGCCAGGGCCGGGGCAACCCCTCGCGGAACGTGTGGATTTGCAAGCCCGCCGACAGGTCACGGGGTCGCGGCATCACCGTGTTCCGAGATCTGCACGATCTGTCCTACAGCAGCTCCGCCATCGTGCAGCGCTATCTATGCAACAGCTTGCTGGTGTCTGGCTACAAGTTCGACTTGCGCCTCTACGTCTGTATCCTCAGCTTCCGGCCGCTGACCGCCTACCTGTACCACGACGGTCTTGTCCGGTTCGCCACGGAGCCCTTCGACCTGGACTGCCTGCGCAACACCTTCTCTCATATCACCAATTCGTCCATCAACAAGTTCAGCCCAGCTTACGACGAGGGCAAAGGATCCGTCGGACTGGGCTGCAAGTGGACAACGCGCCAGCTTCGCCATTACCTGGCCGGCATCCGTGTCCCCGACTGGCAGTTGTGGCAGAGGATCTCTCACATCATCCTCCTGACGCTGCTGTGCGAAGCACCCCTGGTTTCGCCGAGCCGCAACACCTTCGAGCTCTACGGCTTCGACGTCATCGTGGATCAGAAGTTCACGCCATGGCTCCTGGAGGTCAACAGGCATCCCTCGCTGGTGCTTGATTGCGACGTGGACGTGAGCATCAAGAAGCCTCTGTTGCACGACCTGATGGATCTGCTCGCCGTGGAGGAGAACGCCAGCAGGCTGGGGTCGTCTTGCTCCAGGGCCGGGGAAAGGTCCTCCGAATGCCGTCCCGAAAGATGCCTGGCTCGCAAAACGAAGCTCGCGCGCCCTCTGTCCACCAAAAGCCCCAGCATGGACAAAGATTCCAGCAATGCTGGCTCCACCAGAAAGCACATCAAGCGAGTTCCCAGACCAACATCATCGACGGTCCTGGCGGAAGTTCCTCCGGACAGTCCTAGCCACTCCGTGGAGCCACCGCGCAACGTCGGCGGCTTTCGAAAGTTGTTTCCTATCAGCAACAAATGTTGGCGCAGCGCAACCCACACCAGAAGCATTATCCAGTACATCCGCCAAATAGAGCGTCTATTTCCCAAAGTGTGCAGCATCGCGCAGAAGCAGAGCAACGGCAGAATACCAGATGATGAGGACTATCAGAAGGCGTTGCAGGACCTCATGGGGACGGAGGATGTGCTGCTTTGGGTCCCACGCCAATAATTACAACGTAAAAGGAGTAGAAGAATCACTGCCACATTTTTTAACGTACAAACACATCTTACAAAATCATATTTTACCTCTGCTCTCACGAATGCCATCTGATGCTCAACCCTCGCTCTTCGATCTGCGATTTGCTCAACATACATCGAGTTGATCAACTTTTGAGCTTCGGTTATCTGTCTATGCATGGGTTGATAGTTAAACTGAAGTCAACTAGTCACCATGCAGCAACCAAAACCTATAGAATTAATTGCAACCCTGCTTTTAAACTCGACCACTGCAGGGCTTGGGCGCCATAAGCAAATTAGCTGAGATTATTTAATTGCCTTGGAATTCATTCTCGCAAAGTGTATTGCAAGAATCCTGAAGTACAACTTAAAACGTACATTCACGTACAGTGTTCATACAAATGCTACAATTTTCAAAATCATTATTTTACAGTACTTTTCATGAAGCTCAATTTTAGGCTGGCAACGTGTTCCATTTTGGCGCGGAAGTGCAAAACAGTAAAGAGAAACTCCAACTAATTTCACGATCATTGGTATGTCACATCCACGAGACATTTCAATAACGAGCTAATTGAAGCGCCTACAGAACAAATATTTGAACAAACAAGACAATCCATATTTCCATGTTCCGAAACATTTTTTTGCTTCGCAAATTTTTTTTACTGTAGGCCTACTGCCACAGTATAGGCCTACGTAATATGCTACTGCACTAGAGTTGGTGTTCATTCCATTCCTTGGGAGCTTAAGTATTTCAGTCATATTGTAATGGAATTCAGCTCAACTGTCACTGCCATTCCATGAGAATTTATTGGGCGTATTAGGCATATTGTAATGTAATTTAGCCCGATTGTCACATTTCTGCAATTAAAATTATTTTACGATTGAGGAGATAAGTTCCTCTTAATGCCAGATATTTTGTTCCAAATTTCTTGAAAAAATATTCCATTTACTATTTATTAAAATGAAAAATCTCCAAAAACGCTAATTAAAGTTCTCAAACAAAAGAAAGAATAAGGAAATCCAGAAATATTTTTGGTACAAATGATCGTCTTACATGATATCTCAGCCACATATGGGTGAGAGCACTTTGACACATCAGTTTCCTTGAAAATCAGTGTCGCCTAGTGGTAAGGGTATACAATACCACTACGAGACACTGGTTCAAAATAAGTTAGCAAACTACACTGATCAGTGTCAACGTGCTCACAACCTATCGTTGTAATGGCCATCGTGGGTTCTGGTAACAGTATATTCACAAATCTGTGGTATTTTTGATATAAATCTTCAACTTGTTTTTAATTGTGAATAATTTTGGGAAAACTTTGATAATCCCAAACATCATGAACTTGTACAACCCAGTTGCAAAAACATCCAATCACCCAGAATTTTCTGAGAGTTGGTTCTAAGTTACCTGCCATAGTGTTGAATATACCTGATGCATTGTCATAAAACTTAATTAAAATTGTAGGCAA